>VZTY01015781.1:84997-218587 GCA_013400935.1 Turnix velox
TGAGCGTGCACTCAAACCCACTGTCCATGTCTCCAACAAAGATGTTAAATAGCACTGGTCCCCGTACTGATCCCTGAGGAATACCACTCATCATTGACTGCAAATTTGAGTGTGACCATTCAACCAGCTCCTTATCCAGTGAGAGGTTCATCCATCAAACCCATACTTTTCCAGTTTGGTTACCAGGATGTCATGTGGGACAGTATCAAATGCTTTGTACAAGTCCAGGTAGATGATGCCAGCTGCTTTTCCTTTATCCACTGATGCTCTGGCTCCATCATAGAAGGCCATCAAATTTGTCAGACACAATTTGTCCCTGGTGAAGCCATGTTGGTTACCTCCAATCACCTCTATATCATCCTTCATGTGGTTTTGCAGTGCCTTCAGGAGGATCTGCTCCACGATTTTGCCAGGCACAGACATGAGACTGACTGGCCTGTAGTTTCCTGGATCTTCTTTCTTTCCCTTCTTGAAAATAGGGGTTATGTTCTCCCTTTTCTAGTCAGTAGGAACTTCACCAGTTTGCCACAACCTTTCAAATATGATGGACAGGTGTTTGGCAACTTCATCTGCCAGTTCCCTAAGGACCCAAAGGTAGATCTCATCAGGTCCCATAAACTTGTGTACCTCCAAGTTCTTCAGGTGATCTCAAACCTGATCTTCACTCACAGTGGGTATATCTTCCTTCTTCCAGTTTATGCCCTTACTTTTTAAGACTTGAGTGGTGTAAGCAGAGACCTTGCCAGTGAAGACTGAGGCAAAGAAGTTATTGAGAACCTCAGCCTTCTCTAAATTCCCCATGACCAGCTTTCCAGTCTCCTTCCCTAATCTTTCTTTTGTCACCTATATTCTTGTAAATGTTCTTCTTTATGTCCCTGGCTAGCTTTAATTCTATCTGGGCTTTAGCTTTCCTAACCAGAGAGGGAGAGATCAGGGATGCTGGAGAGACTAGCAATATGCCCAACAGAGCTAGCTGTGCTGCTCACAATGTTTCTCCATGGCACTCACAGACAGACACCAGTGATGTCCCTGGTTCAGGAACCTACATGGAAGTGTTAGGGCTACTCCCCAGAAGCTTCAGCTGTGTGCCACAGGGTCACATCTTTATTTCTCCATGTGAAATATGTTAGGGAAAACAGAGAGGACATTACAATGAGATGAGCAATTTATCATCAGTTTAACCCTCCACTATGCAATCCCAAGTCCACTGGATTGCAAGCTAGATGATACTGAATTAGCAAAGAACGTCTTAATCTTCTTAGCTCCTGACTTTGCTGACAAATCATGCCAGTAGTTGGCAGCATATCAAAATGATATGACCACATAATTTTAATTGCATGCCATGTACATTAAAATGATCACTTCTACTTATTCTTCATTGACAATACAATATATTTTAGCAGAAGAAGTATGCACAAAACCTCATTATTTCTGAACTGTGAGTTCAGACTCAACTAAACACATGAGTGGGAAGTCTTGAGAAGAGGTAACTGGCATCCTTGGCATTGCATACCAAGGTATATCTAGCCTACCTTTATTGAAGTGCTGCAGTCAAACCGGAAAGATTTGGTTTGTCCATTTTCAAGGTACACCTTCAGAACATTTGGCATGAAAAGAAGTGAATTGTCCTTAACTGTTTCCTGCCGAGCAAAATCAATGAATCAGATTACAACATGCAGCAAGGGAAATCTGTTGCTCTATACAGGAGGACCCCATTCAGATGGAAAGGTAACATCTAAAAAGAGGTGCATTGGCTCAAACTGAAAACAAAATTAGCAATGTCCTATAAGTGTTCAGTCATGCTCTTTACAGCTGCATTCTATAGGTCTCTTTCCCATATGTTCATGTTCATATACATTTTATGTCTGGCTTGAAGTATTTTCTTTCCCTAAATACTACCTCTAGACATGAAATATTTTTGATAAAACAAAAAAATTATTGTTTCTCTGAATATAGCAAGCTATATAGTATCTTCAATTCACAAATTGGGAACCACAGATTCATTAGTGAGAATTGCAATGTCTCACATTCTCTTTTACAGTTGGATATTAGATACTAATACCTGTCATCATTTAAGAAGAGTAACATATAATGCTTTCACTTTACAATTTGTAACAAGGACAGTAAAACAAACAGGAAGAAGGGAGGGGAACAAGCCTTGTTTCTAAAATAAAAAGTAAATCAAAAATTGCTTTTAACAAAAGGCAGTATTAATTTATGTTTGGAAGTAAGTGGAATAAAAATATCAGTGTAGAATGATGTACTGGCAAATTATGAAAATGATCCAGGAGTTCACATTTAAGGAGGAGTTCTGTGCCTCTTTAAAGGGCTGGAAGCAGCAAGATCAAGTAGATAAAACAGATTTTAAAGAGGTCTGTAAGGTAACATTAATCTGTTCTCTAATCTGTTCTCCTGACATGCTACTTCTTTTGAGTTTGAGAGTTTTCTTGTTACAATATTGTCCTGATAAAAACCAAACGAGCATTATTGAGCATAATAAACGAGCATAAAGAAATATGTCCACATATTATCACCACAAAGCTCATTCACTAGCTTTTTAGTGTTTTAAGAAGGGGTAAATTTTTCACAATATTGTGGTCCTAATGGACTTCAAAAATGGATCTTTTAAAAACTTGAGAAAAACCCTCTCCTTCACAAGTCTACCACTGTTACTACTGCCACACAATTCCCTCACTTTCCAGCCCTGAGGCATACCTTTGGATGAAGTGCTCAGTTCTTCCTGGAGTTAAATAATTGAATACTCACCGACACCTGGCCATTGATAATTACTTCTTCTGAGAAACGCACTTTGACAGGATTGGACTTCAATCTTGCCTTTTTTGCAGCACTAATAAAAGCTGATTTAGGAGACTGGAAGAAAAAATGATGACAAGATGTATCACATAATTTCGAGTTAAAACCTATCCTTCTTTTTCAGTTGTTTCCATTTCTAGTTAAAACCTATCTCTCTTTTTCAGCTATTTCCCGTTCCACATATACAATAATGTGCTGCAAACCAGTCACTGAAGAATAGAAGTACAGTCAAACCATAATGCCTCTTAAGATAATACATAATACATACACATAAGGAATCACTGATGCATATTGCACATACTGAAAGTTATCCTACTGTGAGACTGGAGTGATGAGAAGGTCTCGATGTACATACAAATTTCTTGTAGTGCTTCCACAACTGCTGCTAACTACCAAGCTTGTTTTCATGAACAGATGCTGACCAGTGACCAGCCAGTGACCCTTCAAATACCGAATGGAAAAATTTTGCATAATCTTTAATCCACAAGACACAGCTACACCCACAGCTTTTGCAAGAAAAAGTGTCAGAGCTCTCCAAATGCAAAGGCATCTCACTGTATCAGCCCACTTCAAAGCACAGATTAGAGGAAGAAAAGAGCACCTGCAGACTGGCAGAATTTTCCTATACACGCCTCATTAAACATTTTGCTACAAGAGACACTTCTTGGGACTTCATGGATTAGAATTTTCTTCTGGGACATAACTTCTACCTACTACATTATTCAATGGATTCACCTGTGATCATGTGTTCAGCCCTGGCAAAAAATTTCTCTCCATTTGAGGAGTGTGACTAAGAGTCCATTTTTAGTAACAAATCAAATATTCACAGTCAACAGGATTTCCATTTTAAGCACCATAAGTAAGGCAGTTTTATTCTCAGGTCAGTTACAGAACTTCTGGCACTGCCTAACTCAATAACCACAGCTCCAGCTTTGGCTGGAAATCTTTGGACTCCTTTGGACCAGGTTTTGGTACATCGGTTTCAGTAAAATGTGAAGGAATAATATTATCCTAACTCCTGAGAAGTGGCCTTATTAATTTTTGGATACTGCAAAGACTAACTCATGTTGCTCTGCCTGTGAGAAATTAGCACAGGCATCAGTGATGATGATCCTGAAATAACTTGCTATTATCAATGTGGCATGACAGCAGTCCTTGTAAACACAGAAAGTCTTGTCACCATCACTCAAATCTTTACTCAACTAACAATCTGCTGGAAGGATGAAGTAGTCCATGTCCATGTGCTCTTTTTGTCACCAATCTCTGCTGAAACTGCTTAAAAAGTAGTGGTTTGTTTGTTTGATTTTTGTTGGGGTTTTCTGTGATTTGCTTTTAGAAACCATAAGGAAAGAGTATTTAGCTCATTGCTGTATCCCACTAATCTATAATCACATTAAAAACGTAACGATTACCATAGGCTCAGCATCAACCAGTGAAAAAGGAATGAAAGATGCCACATTCTCCCAGGAAATATCAGAGCCATTTTGTAATTCCAGGAGCACAAAATAGATCCAAGAAATAAAAATGAATGTGTCTTTGCTTTTACAATTAATTCTTTCTTACCTCTTTTCTAGCAGCTATGAACTTACAACTCTTTAACCATAAATGACAGAAAATTCTGCCCCTTGATGGAGTCTAGCTCAGCTTCCAGAGCCCCTGCTGACAAATGCAGAGGGCCCCTTGGACAATTTAAAATAATCACCAAAAGGAAAGGAAAAAAAAGTTAAAAACCTACAACATTGATGTCTCAGGTTGGGGCACCCAAAACACCCACAGCTTTTTCTTCTTCAGCACCGCTTTCTTCTTCAGCAAGAGGGGACAACATGAAAATGCTGAAGAATTATGCTTACTATATTGTACTCTTAGAAACTAGTTTCTAAAGAGATAAAGTACACAATAAATATATAATTAACATAATCATTTCACACATGTACTTTTCAACTTCTCTTCCCTCTAGGTAGTCCCTTTGTGCAGTGCAGAAGGAGGACAGTCCATGTGGCAACCAAGCAATGGACAGCACAACTACAGAAACAGGCTAGTTACCACCTCTCCCTTGTAAGGGCAAGGGGAAGAATGGCCATCACTTACTCTTTTTGCTGGAAGAGCCTTTTCCACAGTTATTTGTTCTTAGAGCAGATGAGTCACCAGGCAGGCTGCCAAATTTACTTCCAGGTTCTAGCAAGGTTATTCCCACACAGCAATTGTGGAAAACCACTATGTGGCTTCCTACAACCTCTCTCTTTTCCTGTCTACAGCCTTGAAAATTCACTTGCAAGGGCCATAATACACTTCAATTACATAATGGCAAACATGTGCTAGAGTCCAACACAACTGAAAGATCTGAATGTATGCAAGAACCCATCTGGTGTGGGGTTTAATAGACATATTGTACAGCCACGTGAGCCACCCTGTGGTCTGCTGTAAAATGGGGGGCTTCCTTCTCTTCCCACTTCTACTGTGGCAGCACAGTCAGGACTCCAGCCCCTTGTCATGCATTCTTGGAGAGGTTGGAAGAAAGTCCCTTTCTAAGAGCTTCAATCTGCAAAATATGGGTTTAAGAAAAAGAACAATTGTGCCAGGTATTGGTGGGAGTGTTCTCTGCTGGTTAAAGGTTTGAATAATAGCACAGCTTTCGTATTTAATTGCACAATCTCATTGTTTCTGCCTCTGCATCAACTTGGCACTCCACTTTTGCTCTGTGAGAAAGGGACCATTTCAAAAGAGTGAGGTGAATAACTAGGAAAAATGTAGTTGGGAATGCCTAGTTGGGTTTGATTGTTGGCCTTGCTTGAATAACAAAGCATCAGCAAGATGATGTGCTGCTCTATTCTGCCTTAATGTTTTCAGGCTTGTAGATGAAGAATGCTATCAATTAATGATTCTCAGAGGGCCAGATTTATTTGTTGCTGATACTTGGCCTTTTAGCCAAATGGAAGCCATTATCCTCAGTTAATGACCTTAAGCAGGAGGTGTTTATACTAATGCAGAACATTTATCACTGCAAGTAAAGTATTTGCATTGTCACAGATAAAACCAGCTTAATTAGAGTGACTTTTGCAAAATAAAGGGACGTATTTTAACAAGGAGTCGAAATACTTCACAAACCCACAAACTTCACACTGTGGGACCAAAGCACAGTTTCCTGTTAAAAGCTTAAATTTGTCAGGACTTTAAATAATTTTTACTTGTTTATGCAGAATTTAGTAGAAGTTCAGCAGATCATTTCAACACTAGCTGGAGGAACTGGTGACAAGAGAAATGAAGCACTGAACAGAGATTTGCTCAGAGTAAATGATAGTGAAGATGGAGACCAATGATAGTGAAGAGACCTTTCTTCAAACGCTACTTACAAAGGACTGCAATCACTGGGGTCAAAGCATGAGAGACTCATATAACAAGAGCAGACTTGCTGAAAAATATCCTTTTTCTCATTTTATGGACTTTTCAAAATTAGATCCAATTTTCATCATCAGCTTCATAGCAGGTAATTTCTGGATATCTCTTAGAAACAATACCCTTTATTTTGAGAGAAATTGTTTTTTGATGAAAATAATACTGTATAGTATTTTTTGTGCTTTTGCAGGTAAGCTGTAATTTGTGGGAGATTCCAACTGTAATGGTGTTTATTTGCTGCAAAAGCCCCTTTGAGTGCTCTTGCCAATTGAGGTGCAGGAACAACAAAACTTTTCCTCATGCTCAAAAAAAGAGAAGGATGTAGCATTTAGAAGAGGATAGTGTAGTACTGAGAAATTAATAAATAAAGAAATGAAACAAGGCAGCAGTAATGGATAATCACAAGATGAAATAAAACCCTGCTTTGTGACAATGACTGTCAAAAACTGACAGAAATACTGAAGTCACAAATTGTATATAAGTAATTAATTTTAAGTTTGCTACTTGAAATCAGTCATTAGTTTAATATGATATATTATGTTTGCTAGGAAATCAGGAAAAATTTGATGGCCACAAAAATGTGTTAACTTTTTGGTCCATTCCTGAAGGTAATTATGAGACAAAATTTAGCAACCAAGTAAAATGTTAATAAGAGGAAGAATTAAATTTATTAAGTACAACAGTACATAATGCCCAAGGGCAAACTAAATACTGCCATCCATAGCTGTGAGCAAGGCTGAAAAGAGCTACGGTGGCTTACAAGAACATTGTAAAAGAGCAGGTAAGGACATAAAAGCAATAATGTGGGAGAAGTTTTACCATGCAGTAATTTGTTATAACAACAGGGCGCTGACAAATCATCATCGTGAGAATTTCTTTGTTGAATTCTAGGTACAAATGTAATTACTGAAACAATGCTTAGATTTGGGTTCTCTCTTAAAGCTGATGATCTGTCATAGACAATATTATTTTTCTGTTTGCATTATTTATGTTTTACTATTTTTAGACAGTAATCATAGTTTGATCATTAAAGCCAAACATGTATATCATGCACTTGTAAGGCAGGGAATATCTCAGCCTTATTTTAATGCAGGCACTGAGAAATCAGTAATTTCCATCTACTGGAAACAACAGACAAGTTTACTGCGACTGTCCCAAGAATCATGAGTCAAACCACAGGTCAGCTTTGGACTTTAAGGAACATGCAGACATGACAGTTCATCTCATGATGGGACAGGCCTGGGCCACCTATCTCAGTCTTTATCAAAAGTGGAGATCCTCCATAAAATCCTCTCCCCTGCTCTTTTGGGATTCTGCCTCTTCAGAGTACCTCCATTTACATTTATGGTTTACTCCCTCACATTCATGATTACCTCTCACACACACATGACTGCTCTTAATCAAGTGCTGGGAAGTATAAAAAAAAAGGCAGTGGTTTCACCTAACTTTCAGCCCAACATTTCTACAAGTATGAGGACCTCTGGGAATGAAAGAAACCCTCACCCCATATAAACCCAGCCTAAAATGAACAAATGAAGGACTGGATGAATGATAATCCATCTGAAATAGAAGAAAGAGCTAATGGAAAAGGCAGAGACCTAATGTAAAATAGCTGGTGGGGGGGGCAAAGGGGCTCTTTTCTACTTTTTTGAAATAGTTAACATGGAAGTTCAAGCTGCACTTTCTCAGTGCAGCTGAGTGATAAAACAATATATTTCATAAAACCATGACCCAGAAAAATCCATGGAGTCTAAGAAGAGGCCTCCAGGACAGGAGCAGCAGTGCTTACTGGGAGTTGTACTGCACAAAGATGGAAGCAAGAAAGGCTGTGCAGCACAGTTCTGCCATGAGGTTGGACAGTACCCATAGATCAGCCTACACTTCCAGAAGGCAACACAGTCATATCAAGTTTGTCATTAACCACACCATGTTCCTCTCCTGTGGGATTAAAGCTATGTCAAGAAGCGACAATATTAAAAAGATGACGTGAAAGTTACCCAGAAGGACTGTAAAAAACGTGCACGTTCAAAGAAAAAAGAAGCCATCATTTCTACATCAACTTCACAGCTTCAAGCAGTCAAAAACAATCTTGTACAAAATTCTCAAAAGTCTGACTTTCAAATGGTTTCTAGAACTATGCCTTTGTAATCTTTTCCACTTCAGATTTTGAAATATTGGTGGCAAACTTGTTTCTTTTTTATTTCCTTCTACACAACCACAAGTCTGGATTCGTTAGTTGCTGCTCTTACATGACTACAGCAAAGCAGCATAAAAAAATACTGTGAGACTTTCTATAAGATTGTGACTCCAGAAGGCAAAGCAGCATAGAAATACTGTGAGACTCTCTATAAGATTGTGACCACAACCATTCATAACTAAGTGCAATTTATCATAGTTTTGCTGCAAATATTGTGTGTCAAAACATATAACAATAAGCATCTCTTTCAAGCAGAAAATGAGCAACATCTCTTTCAAGACAAAAGATCATACCCTGTTGCAAAATTTAGGCACAGTAAAATCACCTCAGACTCAGTTTGGCCTGGACTACATCCAAGGAACTTAAGAGATTAATCATGAAAGAACCTATCAAATTATCTCTACACATAAGATCTCAACAGATATCAAACCAGGCAAGTTATTTCATTTGAGTAATGCTTAAAACTTAATAAGGCAACAATCAGAATGATAGTCCACTTACAGAATGAAAAGGTCAGAAATTATAATCAAATGCCATACTACCAGAAATCAAAAGTTTGAACTGCTTCAATTGCTTTAGCTGTACAGCTACTTCCTTACAAAGAGTGGTGATACAAACCTAGCAGAGATTTGCAGAATGATAGAAAGAAATAGATAGCCTAATGCTTTGGTTAGGTCATAATTAAAATGAAATTTTAATGAGTTTAAGCATTAAACAAAATTGAATGCACTTAGGCAAAAATGATCCGCAAAAGCTTTCAAAAAGTACTAATTGAACTACAGAGTATTATAAATCTAGATTATATCTACTTTCACCTGCAATCAGAAAGGATGGTTACTTGAAATCACAAAAACAAAACACACTCTACAAAGCACAAATAAAAACAATTAAGAAACAGCACTCTTGTAATTCATCTTGGCAGATACTTTTCATGCAACAATAGAAAGAAAAAGCTTCACCATCAAGAAGAGAGATTGGTGAAATGTTTGTAAAGATGTATTTCTACCAAGAATAGGGAGGAAATTAAGTCTTTACTGAAAAGTTCTTACTTTTCCTTTGGTTTCTACTTCATCTTTCCATTTTTATTGGCAAAACAGTAAAAGGAAAAAAGGAGGAGGCAAAATTAAAGTGGAAAACATATGTGCATCATAATTTTCTAAGTCACAAATACTGCTTCCAAACTGTAAGACAAGATGTGCTTTAGCCCCTGCACAAAAGACCAAGTCAGGTTCACAGCTGGAGTGCAGCAACACCCTGGATGCAGTGCCATACACATTGAAAGTCAGACTTGATTAGGCTCTAAAGCAACCTGATCTAATTGAAGATGTTCCTGCTCACTGCAGAAGGGATGGACTAGGTGATCTTTAAAGGTCCCTTCCAATCCAACACAGGGCTGAGAGGAATGTCACCTAAGAAACAGGCTCAGTCAATACAGACATTGCATTGCATTAGACCCAACATGGGACAGATGTTGAAGGTGACTCAGGAGTACTTGAAGGACTTTAGAGCTCAGTGTCTGCATAAAATGAGGGACCTGCACTGCTTAAAGGCTCAAACTGTGCTTCAAACACTGTCAGCATCTCATCTGCTTCCCATCCCTATGCACACCTTTGTTTCCACTACAGGAAAACTTGGGCTTAAAAGTTATCAGGAAAGGAAGCTATGAAGATTCTAGCCTAGGCAGTTAAGGAGGTACAAAATGTATGCACAAACTGGGGGGAGATCTACAGGGTGCAACAACAGTTCAGCAGTTGAGGCTCTCCCAACAAAATTCATGCCACTGACATATTCTAACTTTGGGTTAAAAATAGGTCAATTAAAGCTCCTACTGACATACCTAAATCAACTGCATCTTCTGACTGCTTCATGGACATTCTTAGGGAGATAACCTTCATGTGCCTACATGAAATAACACTCCCCCCAAAAAACACATGTGCATTGTCTGCTGAGGTAGAGCTGGGGGACTCTGATAGACACGCCAAAGTGGGGCAAGACAAAGCCAAGTATAATATGGGTATCTCAGCCCAAATGGCTGACAGGATAGCAAAAGGTTTCAGTGCCATTACTAGCTCAGTGACATCTAGAGATAGTTCAGTTGTTGATCAGTATTTGTTGCAATGTAGTAAGAGGAAGAGATTCAGCCTAGTCAGGCCTCAAACAGGGCTTAGACTCAAATTGCTGGGAAGATACCAGGTCACAACTTTCCTTCTTCTCTGGGTCAAAGGCTGTAAGAAGTCTGAATGTGTGTTGTAAGGTCTCCAGTTAAACATGAAGTGCATTTGGGTTTCAGCATCCCTTAGGTTCAGTACAGACGTGCACCCATACCAGCAGCACAGTGATAACAGGGGTCAACACCTCACACACGTGGCAGTACTACATTTTACTGTTCACTTTCAAGGGCTATGCATACCTGCACTAAAGCACAGACTCTTGCTTCACTTGACATTTAAAGAAAAGCCTGCCAATGGATGAAATAAGCAATCTACATAAAAAAAGGCATTTCTTTCATTGAATACTATCTATAGTCCCTGTGATCAAAACCACTGGCTGCCTTTAAAGCTTGCTGGTAGCTTCATCGTGTAAACTTGTTTTCACACCCTTGGGTCAAATTCACCTCATCTCTGACTCTTGTGTGAGAAGTATGCAATAATCTTGTTAATCAAAAATGTTGTGTATTAGGCTGGGCAATGGGGAGGTGAACAGATCTGTCAAATCTCAAATCACTGCTGATGCATGGCTGTGCATGGATGCATGGGAAAAAAGAGATGTGCTTCCTCCCCTGGCTTGGCTTCTCTCCATTTTTACCCATTCTTCCTCAAGGATGGGTTTGAGCAGGCTGGTCATGGACTTGCTCCCATAAAGTGCAAAGCTCCGAGGGGGGCTTCAGTTTCTTCCTGTCCCTTCAAGTCAGTATTACACAATCACCTGTCTGTCTCTTCTCTGCCCTCACCTCCATATTCCCTGAACTGGAGATGCTGGCAGAGCCTTCCCTTGCATAATGTCCAACTGGTTTGATACTCTGCAGAATGGAGGCATAATTAAGAAAAACAGGAGCTGCAACAGATCAGAAATCAAAGCATCCTGCTCTATCTGTTATTATTTAACTTACCTATGCAGTCTTTATGTGCAGGATGCAGTAACACAGTCTTTAAACATCACCTTTAGGAAATGCAGCCCTTATTTCACTTACTTCTTTTATTGTATAGATAAGGTAGAGATACAGACAGAATATAAGCAGAAAAAATCCCAAAACTGCTGTGTTGCTAGGAAACTAATTCAGAAAACACTGACAATACTTACAGGGTAGGGTTGAACAACAGTAAGGAGGATTGATTCTTTGCAGCTTCTATAAAAAGAAAAAAAAAGATCAAGTAAAGTTTTGTACTTTTATTCATGCAGATAACCATATTTTCTTCTCAATGGAGAAAACTGCAATAATATGCAAAATATTTATTACAATCAGATAGTAGAGAATTACAGAGATGCACAGTAGGCCAAAGTAACAATGGATATTTTAAAAAAAGTTTTTTCCAATCTAAGAAATTTAATTGACTTTACAGTTTATACTATGAAATGTTTGCTTTATCAGAAACACCGCATGCTGCAATAATGCTCTTCTCCAGCAAGAATGAAATAATATTTGATTAATCCAATCTGTTCAGCATCTATGAATTTCTTTCATCTACTTTACAATGCAAGTTACCTTTTATTACTTGTAGCTCTTGCACACTTACCACCAAATTTATCTGAAGACAGCAGTGTTTTCAGAACTAAACTGAGTACAAAATTTTCCCATTTCTTTTCTAGATTGCCTTTTAAATGGATGTAGAAAGATTAAATTTGGTGAACATCCCTGTTAGATTTTTTATAAAACTGCCCAAGAGATTAAACAGCTCTTCTTTAGGATAAAGCTAGTGGAAAACATAAACAGCTCTAAAGGAACCCAACTGATTTACAAAATAAAGATCATAAATTATTAGCCAAATGATCAATGTAGTCTAGACAAATGGCAAATGTATAGTTTGACTATTGGTATGCAGTTGGGGGTGGTGGACAGCTGGAGAAAAGTAAGGGTAAAGCAGAAGGAGGAAGAGAATTCAATTAGAGTTAATACTCCTTGTATTGTATTGTTAATCAGATGTCTGCTGAGGGCAACATAAGCGAAGGAGAGGTCAGTTGCCATTTTGTGGAGATGGAGGTGGTTTTCTGTTGGCTTTACTACTTTCAAATGCAATTCATTGTTTATTTATGTGGTTTATTGCCTGGCTAACAGAAGTTCAACTGATTTGTCATGCCCGGCAAAACTAACTGAAATAAATCACTGTATTGGTCATGTACAGTGTCACCTTAGATTCACAACACAGATACAAATGCCTTTTTGAAGGCAAAGAAAACAGAGGAGAGAATGAAATCCTGGTCAGAAAATTGGTCTGGCAAGTCAGGTTACACTTGATGAATCCAGCATTTCTCTGAGCACCAACTGGGATAACAAATTCTCCTTCTGTCAAAGCCATCAGTCATGCAAGGGGTAAGGTCTGACTAAATGCCCCAAAACTAAAGAAAAAATTGCTAAGCTTCAATTTTTGCAATTCATTTTAGTTCTACAAGCTACAGTTTTGGAAATCTCTTCTTTATTCTTCATTGTTATTCTTGAAGAGATTATAGCTTATAATTTTTTTATTTTTAAATAAAAGCAATCTCCATTCTGTTTTGGATAACAGCAGGATTTTTTTTCCGGTTATACATACCATATTTTTGAGAATCTGAAAAAGCATGATAAGAAATGTAATTTATTTCAAGAATCTCAAAGTCCCATCCACATTCACTCTACTTGCCACTGCTTTATAAATCTAGACATTCTGCAACCATTCTTTTCTGTAGACAGAAAAGCAGTTTTTAACTATGGAACAAACTGCAGCCCTGGGATAACTACTCCATGTCAAACTGACCTCTTCAATTACTTTCAGCCCACTAATATATGTTTCCTATGAAACACAAGATTACAACCACCTCTGCCACCTTAGAGTCTTGCTACCTTAGAGAGTGGCCTTTATAAAAGAAAACCAGTGCTTCATCATTCTAGTATTAAACTTGTTCAAGTGTCAGTGAGGGTGAGACTCAAATTAGACTAACAAGAGCTTTATAAAATAAGAGCTTTTTTAAACCAAAATGTCATCAGTGCTAATGCTTGTTTTGGGGACAAGTCTTTCTTACAGGATGATCACTTGCATTGGAAGGGTGGAGCATTCATTCAACATTTGAGGCTATGATAAGGCCATTTAGAGCATCTGGACCCAAGCATGTTACTCATACATAAAGAAAGAGTCAAGCACCACATACAGTCCCCTCACCATTACAGAAAACATTTTCTATTAAACATATGTTAACAGAACACAACACAGTTACAAGAGAAATAAAAATTTAATCAGCAGCTTTTTCATCTCCAGCACTCAGTCATGACCCCATGGGTCATTTTAAAACCTTTTCAACTCATGATGGCAAAACTCCGCACCACAACTTATCACTTTCTACTTCTGATAGTGTTAGCAAATCCCATATATCTACAAGCTAACCCATGTACATCGCTGGAGACTGTCAATTGTTTCATGTATTGCATATATCACAGTAATGGAAAAACAATGGAATCACTGACTGTGTACTGAGACGTGTAAGATTTATAGCTTAAATGTATGTGTACATTTGTATGCCCATGTGCAACAGCAGAACATACAA
Organism: Turnix velox; assembly: GCA_013400935.1. Taxonomy (NCBI): domain Eukaryota; kingdom Metazoa; phylum Chordata; class Aves; order Charadriiformes; family Turnicidae; genus Turnix; species Turnix velox. The sequence continues at coordinate 99,135 of VZTY01015781.1, forward strand.
GCAGCTTAGAGTACATACTCTAGGCAAATCACCACACTTGAATGTGAGCAACTTTTTCCAAGTAGCTTCTGAAAGGTAGCAGCAAAGGCTAAAAAACTCTGCAGCAGTCTTACTTTTCCCAAAAATGTCTTTCCTCTCTTAAGAATGTTGCTAAAAAAAATAAATATAAATATATATTTAATTAACCTCCCATACTTAACCACAATCTATTTGTTTCTCTATTAAATCTACATACTTTTTTGAGTGACTCAAGACCCAACACGTCTAACTCCAAGCTTGGATAACAGTTGCAGACATTTTGGGTGTCCTGCCACCTGACCAGCTAACACCAACATCACAGTAAAATATCATTCTGCTTCTCTCATTTCCTGGCATTAGAATCAAGTGGTGAGAACAAGGCTAAAACCTGAAAACTACAACAGGAATCTCAATGATTCATCGCTTTGTCCTTCCCCGTGCCCCAGGTGGTGATTATATTTGTTCATTCTCCCTGCTCTTTACAGCTACTTAGGCTGTAACAAGGAGAGAATATAGATGGTTTGAGAAGAAAATTACAGTGCATTATAAAGGTTAAAGTTGTATTACTAAGTATCACACTTCTCAGGCTGCATGAGACGTTAACATTCAATACAATGCCAGCCATTGACTTTGTCTGTGAACTTGTGGCTGCAGAGTCTTCTCTCTTCTGCTTCCTGCTAGCAGGAAGAGAGGAAAGTATACAGGGGCAGAGGAGGGAGGTGGGGGCACTTTCTGTATCTGAGACATATGGCATAATTAGCTCTGTTCTTCCTGTACATCCTACAGCAAATATAGCACATGAATAAAGATAAGAGAGATATGTTATTTGTACTGTTAAGAACCTAGAATATAAAATTATTGTTTCTACTAATTTAAAAGCTTTTAGTATTTTTAATGTGTTAGAGGAGTATTAGCTTTCCCTCCTAGTGAACAAATTAAAAATTGACATAAATAATTTTATTTGCAGGGAATGCAATTAACAAAAACCTTTCTCTTAGCTATAACTTATCTGTTTCACTCACACCAAGCATCATGTTCAGAACCTCTTGTTTTGAAATGCTTTGCTCTCTGCTACTTCAGCATCATAGAACTGTAAAATCACAGAGTTGGGAGGGACCTTCAAAGGACATACAGTTCAACCTCCCAACAGTAAGCAGGGAAAGACCCTCTGTTTCACTTTGAGTCTCAGTATTGATGATAAAGATTTGAATTGCACAGTTATGGAGTGTGATGCCATGATCTGCAATATGCTTCACACTACACTTTTGAAGTAAGGAACCAAAAAAAGAGTAGGCCAAAAACTAACTACAAAATGTAACAAGTTACCTCAAATGCCCTATTCAAATTTAACAAAAGTGGAACTCATGTTCAAATTCTAGCATCTAGGCTAGAGAAAAAATCATTCAACATTTGAATGTATTTCATTATTACGAAGATGAAGACAGTAATAATGAACAAAGAGTTTGCAAAGTCTCTCTTGCTGTACATTTTGAATTATTTCAATAGGATCAATTTGATTTGAGCTGTATATACATTTTTAGATAGAAACTGTCCTAGAGTACTTGGTTTCACCTAGGCTTGAAATTTCACTTCTCCAGACTTTTATCAAGAGTAACAGTTCCTGTGGAAAAGAATAGTTTGCCCAGAGATTCACCTAAATGTATTTTCTGGGTCAGCAACATCTCCTGGAGGGATCTCAATAGTACAGAGCTGTACCATCTCAACCTAGTGTTGACTCATCCTTTGGTGTTGTCACACAGCTCCCTCACAGTTTGCCTCCAGGTCCTGAAATGATGCCACCTGCCTAAGTAGACTAGGATAACCTAGGTAAGCCATTGAACAAACTCAATGTTCAATGATATCCATGAAACAATACAAAGGGACAGGGGGAGAGAGGCTTTAAGAAGATTATGCCTTTCCCCAAGGCTGTTTTTTCTCATAGAAGTAGTACTGTGCAAACACAAACACATGAGCTAAAAGCCCACGTAGTCCAGCTCCTCTGCAACTGGAGAACTCCTCCAGCAAGAGCCATGCTGTGTGGAGCTCTTCTTTCTCCATTTCCAAAGGCAACACTGCAGCACACAAACTAGAGGCAATATTTCCATGACTCAGTAGCTTCTAACTGAGAAGTACAATACATTAAACTAGGCTGGAAGCCATGCTGCTGTGCCTCTTGATTATATCTACCCATAGATGAACATTGTTCTAGCAGTAGGAGAAGAATTTGACCTTTACCTGGCCAGAAGGGGCATATTTTCCAGACAATTTTTAAGGTAATGTGCAAAAGGTTGTTAGTACACAGCACAAGAATTTCTTGAAGGGTAGCAGTGGGATTTCTGTCTCTGTCTGTCCAACATAGCTGCACTGACCTCTGGGAATACTCTCTGAAGACCTTGTACACAGCTAGCTATGGGCTGTCCTGCCATTGTACTATGCTGGCAAGGCAGGGTGTACTACATATGGAATTACTTCCCCAACTCATCTCAGTTGCAGGAGCACAGCAGTCAAGAAATGTAGGCTCATGATCTAAAGTACACAGCCACAAAGGTGAGGTGTGGGATTGCAGCTTGGGGAGGAGGAGTAAGATTATATGCACTATAGGTAGAGGACATGAGGCCAAGGTCTTGTTTTGGGGGTGGACACATGAGGAACAACCTAAGAGATGAATGGGAGCATCAAGTTAGATGCTATTGTATTCTGGGATAAGCACATGAATACTGTGGTGATCAGGACCTATTTTTGGAGATAGACTATGTTGGAATTATTGGTATGAGAATGCAGAGGGGTTGCTTCTTCCACCCCTGCTAATGGTATTACTGGCCCTCAGCCTGACTGCCAATTCAGTGAAACACTTGAAATACTCAATATTCAAGCAACTTGTGAACTGAATCCCACAGTTTCATTTGAATAGCCCTGCTGCTTCACATGGACCTTAAGTGTGCCATTAAATATGTGAGGAATTGCAGCAGCAGAAGCAATCTGCACAAGAATCTGGGTATTTTACAGGATTTCTGTTCAAATGTCTGAGCCCTATAAACTCTGCAAGTAATGGATACTTGAAATGACCATTGCCACATAAAATATAAAAGATATAAGCACAGGATTATTACTGCACTGCAGGATCAAACAGCAGCCGAAACACAGCTGAGAGAAAAGATACCCTGATGCAACACAGAAAATTACTGTCAAAGCAAATTGCTTTTTATATGAGCATTCTTTCTTCTTAAGGTCTGGCATGGTGTGAAAGTCAATCTCTAAAATTGTCACAGTCTGCAGCTGGCACTAATTGGAACCCTTGTTGGCAGTCTCCATAAGGGGCAAAGAAGGCAGCGTGTCTGCAGGCTGAATTATGCTCTCTTCCTCCCATAGAAGTGATCCCTTCAGATCAGGGCTATGGCACTGGCGAGTTTTCATACAGGAGATGCCATTTCAGATGCCTCTGCAGTAAAGGCTTTGAGAATAAAAAAGCTTCCTGTCATCTATGGCTGTCCATCTGTCAAGCTTTCACATGTACTAAATTCACTCAGTTTTTCTCCTTTACTAACACGTTGAGACTTTCAAAGAAGCTGTTCTTTAATTTCGGTGCTTTATATAGACCTGTATTTACCTCTAGCCAAAATAATTGCCCCCTCCACAAATGCATAAGGTTGTCCAGCTGCTTATCCTCTCAACTGCAAGGCTATAATCTTTGTAACTGAGTTAACAAAATTCAGTCAAATAGTAAATACCCACATGTGCTGTATAAGTGTGCCTTGATAAGGCTCTCAGAATATCAGTGTTACTTAGACATCAGCATTACACTGGCATCTAACTGCTGAACTATGTTACCTGCAATCCTCTACCATCATCTTACCAGTTCCTCTGACTCCATTTCTGCAATCAGTTCTGAAGTCCAACTCTAAATCAGCAATATGCAGAAATTTCTGGGTTGACTAGTCTGCCTTCCTCAAGCAACCATTTTCCTACTTGCACAAATCTGTGACAGTTTCCCTCATCCCCTGAGAGAATTCAGAGTTAAAACTCAAGACAGAGTAGTAGACATATTAGACAGTAGAGCTGTCACCTCCAAGACAATCAGTATTTGCTTATTCTGGTGACACTAAAAACCAAGAGCCAGATGGGCATGCAAGTGTGTCTGATGGACCAAGACTTTCACCAGGCCTCACCATTAGCATGATGCTACCACATAACAGCATAAATTACTTCATGCTGCATGAAGATGCCATACTAACAAGGAGAGAAACATGGCACTTACTCCCCTATTAATTAATTGTTGAGCTGTCCTCTTCTAATTAGACTTTCTGCACATTAGTTTTAAAGGATCAAAGACAGATAAAGCGGGAAAATATTGGTCTCTCAGGTCACTCATCCATGCCAATGTTTCCCTACCATTAACTGGCAAAGTCTCCAATGCATTGAGGAAAAGTTAGTTCTCATAGTGTAAAGAACAAAACACAATATTGGCCAGCTCCAAGATGTCTGTTGTTGTGACATCTTCAGGGACAGTGCTACGCAGCTACTATAGAATACTATCAAAACTAAACATTTACAGAACAGGGTAGTCTCATCATTTAAAGGGCAGTTCCACTCAACTGAAAATTACTGATCTTTATTTGTCACTGTGTTTTTTCCATCAGACTGCTGTGACTTTCAAATGGCATTTCTGTGGACATTTTGAGTGAGCCCTTTCAGACAGGTCTTTGAAGTAAGCTAAGTGCAGCTGTTTCCCCATTTTGCTTCAGCCCACCTGCAGAAACTGCAGACTCCAATGGCTGCCCACCAAACACATTATTTGGGTGCATTAAACCCATGCAATTAACTTGGGACCACTTCTTTTTGATATTAACACTCTTACTGAAGAATTCTACAAACTTGGACCATCCTGAAACACCAAGACTGCAGAAAAAAATGCATATGGTAAATTGTAATCATTTCACAAAATCCAACTCAATGCTGATATGAATGATTATGCTTTAAAGCAGAGGCATCAACCAGTTCACTGGTGCAGCCACCCCAGAACTAGCAACAATCATGAAATCCATTTCAGATTACTCTGCCACTTCTTCAGCATTTTCAAAATGAAGCCATAATGACTTAGGTATAGTTGGATAGTGGCCACGGCAAAATCTAATTTGAAAAATGAGAAATATAATTAGAAGATTCTTATAATTCTCTAAATGTAAATACACTGTAATGTTCCAAATGAATTCAGAATTCCTTTACCTGGAAAAGGACTAAACTCCTTGAGTGCTTTTCTGCACATGAAAAGGTGTTCCTTTACGCTATCTGAACTGGATTAAGGGAGGCTTTTTTGTGCTCTACTGAATTTTCAGTATTTGCTTAAAATTCTTGGTGGAGCCACATAAACACCACATTTTTTTCCTCAACAGTGGAAACAGACAAAATAATGAACTCTAAAGGGCTCAAACAAATGATGACATAACATTCAAAGCCCCAAAACTGGTGTTACACTATTCATTATCTCAGCATCACATCAGAATCTAGCAATTGAAAAGAATCTTCCAGAGCACAAATATAACTCTACTCACATAATGAACACTTGTTGGTTTCTTTCATTTTTTTTTCCTTTTGAAGAGAGACAACATAAATTTTCACTTATGAAAGAAATTCTCTCTTCTAATGGTTTACTTTTAATGTCTGCTTCTACTGACACTGTGTTAACAAAGTAAGAATCATCCCTTTGCATCATAATGTTTTTCTCTAGTCTGGCTGAAGCAGACCTCTCCTGCCCTCAGGGAAGGAAAAGTTTTGATTTCATCAGTATTGGGCTACTTCTCATTATAAGTGGCAGAGCAGCATGCTTAAGATGAGGGCGTCTTGACAATCGACAAAAAAAGAATAAAAGAGAAATAATAATTCTTTGAATACTCACACAGCATCAGGGAGAAAAAGAACAGCTGTGGTCAAGGTTTGACAATACACTAAATCAGGCTTCCAGTACAGGATTGAAAAATCCGTGATTGCATAGCCCTGCAGCAGGGTGTGATCAGTATCAGTAGCAGCATGCTCAAAAGCTTCATTAAATGATTTTATACAGCACCAGGTATTGCCATTCCTTGAGCAAATGCCACAAAGTCAGCAGTGATGCCAACAAAATCTTCATGGCATGTCTGCCACCTAATTTCACAGAAATGTAACTCCACGCCCAGGCCACAGGCAGTTTAAGCTGCACTGGTGGCTGAAGAACCAAGGTGCAGTACAAACCACAAGCTGGAGTGACAAGTGACTGCTTAAGGCCACCATGTATACCCTGCATACTGTGGCGGGAGGCAAAATGACACTGATGCCTTTGGCAGTGAAGCCCTGCTTCCTGCAGAACTCTCCTTTGCTACCTAGTCTTGATAGAATTTAGGCTATACTGATGTTAATATAATACAAGTATCACTTCATAAGTGCTTCTACTCGCCTAACAATCTCCCTCAAATCTGACTTTTGTCATAGGTGGACACAGAGTAGATTTACTGTATGTGTTGGGGTAGCATTTTGCAATGTGAGGTTTGGTCAGTCTAGATAGAATGGCAGCTAAGCGATCAATAAAATGAGTAAGTCAATAAAATGCATTATCTAATGTCAAAAATTTTGAATAAATAATCATGGCAATGAATTAAAATCAACACTGACATAACCTTGTTTTTCCTTGCTAAGAAAGAAGAGGACAACCTCCTCTAAAATTGAATTTCAAATTGGAAGTAAGGAAGTGAAATAAGAGACAGCTGAATATGTCACAAACTACAGAAGAACAACACCTGTATCAATAAGAGATCTACAGGAATGTCGTATTTAAGATGAGAAAAGATTACTAAAACTGAGAAAATCTTAAAGATATTTTTGCTATCTGTCAAATTAACTATAATCTTTTACAATCAGAGCTTTTCATCCCTACTGAAACAATATAAATCATTACAGCTGCTATTCATGATCTGCATGGCACTGGCATTTTCACTTTAAGGTTTGGGCACTGTGTATGTAGTAATGAAAGGTCAGGCACTCACATACATCCTTCATTCCTGCAGTTATTTGGCTTTTTTCTTTTCTTTAGTGCTTTTCAAAAAGTCGAATGTCAGATGAATTTTGCTGATTAAATGTTAAAAGCTTTAGGAGCATCTTGTTTCAGAGAGCTATCTGAGTTTTTATTAATAATGCATATTTCATGTCAGAAGTCCTTCACAGACACTATCTGAGGTCTAAGTAATCCAGCCAATAAAGAAAAAGGAATTAAGAAGAGAAAGAAATTACATAAAACTTTTGAATTATGAAGAGTATTGTATTTGCAAGCACTATATTATATACTGCTCTTAGTTCAATATTACTTGCTTTATTATTGTTCCTTAAGAAAAACACATTCATCAAAAGAGTAAAAAGTATTTTTCCTGCAGATGCCTGAACACTATTATCTCTGCTTTTAAGTCATATATATGCTTTTTTGGAATTAGACTATCTGATCCAAAGCATCTAAAAGCATGACTGTTCTTTGTTACAGAACACATTGGTATAATTATGTTTCAGATAATTAAAGATTGAAAGAGATAGTTTTAAGAAATAAATGTTCCAACGAAATAAGATAAATTCAATTCCTTGTTGAGAAGTTTTGGTTGTTAGCGGCTTCAGTTTCATGGGTATTATTATACTACCTGCAAGGTTAGACAATTGATGCATACTGAGTTGCAATGACTAATGCAGAATGATTTTTGCTTACTGAGTCTGGAATAGAAAATTGGTTGGTGTGATGCCAAAGACATATTCATGTACCACTGAGGCTGTGTAAGTGATGGCAAATGTGATTTTATAATGATTTGGATGGGCAGCCAAAGAGGCTCTATGCCACCATGCACGTGGCACAGTAATTTAGACAGCAGCAGTCCCAACATGCAACCTGTTTGCCTATATTGTGCCTCCAGACATTACTTAGTATATTTAAGATGCAGACTGATGTGAAGAAAAATTGAGTCAGAATTGTTGTCAGCCAGTTAGTCACTTTCTTCAGTTAATTTGCATTAGTTATTAAGAACTCCTGACATTAAAATACACCATACCCAGAATGTTCACAATTCAAAGGTTCACCACTCTTTTTTTATTAGGCTAAACACATTAGTTGACTTTAAATATCTAAAGTTTTGTCCAACCTTTCAAAATAATATTGCTAAATTTCATTCACTATATCTAAATATTCATGTTGGTTAAATACATAATGTCTTTCTGCTATTACACCCCTTATTTTTTTCCCCTTTTGTATAAACAGATCTATAGAATTTTTTAAAAACATTTTCTTTGGGACAAAGAATCACTGAAAAGCTGCTAAGCAAATATTCGTTGCACATAAACATGGTCCTTAAGATAAAGCTTTAATTACAATGAAGCTGAAAAATGTCCTTGACAAATGCAAGAAGTATTGCAAAATTTACTGTGGGGAAGGAATGCTTGAAAAGGGGAGAAGAAAATTACCCTGTAGACACAAACCAGGCATAAAATGCTGAATGTCTGCATTCTTCTATCCACATAGAAAATGAAGACATAATTGCAGTGCAGTCGGACAGCACCAGTGTGAGATTTCAGCTAGGTAGGGTGGGCAACAGCAGAAGTAAAAATATGATGCCACCTTCTTCACTATCATTTATACACCCCCCTGAACATGCCCACACTTCCAGTGCTTGGTTATCTGTACCAGCTAGATGAGAGTTCACTCAGGGATAGGATCCACACACGTGCTGCATCCACGACAGCTCCAGCCCACTGCCTCTGCAGCACCACAGAATAAAAATCCCCTAAAAATTAACCAGTTTTATCACTGTCCTCTCCTGCTCCTTTGAAGCTCTGGGTAATGGACAGGACTGAAGAGGAAGACGATAAAACGCCTCTCTGCGTGAGGTGAGGGGGAGGAGGAAAGCTGTTCCTGGAGGAGGCAAATATATAACTTACCATCTAGCTGCAGCCAGAAGGTGGTAGGAGGGAAGATGGATATTGGTATAGGGAAGAAAGAAGGAAGGACTGATTTCATGTCACTTACAAAATTAATTTTTTAGACATTTTCTGATAATTTATCCAGTATACTTTTTTTTTTTTTAAATTATTCAGCTAGATCTATATCCCTTGTGGCTTGGCAGAGAGCTTCTGTATCCTTGGTGAGAGATGAGCCCCCTCTGAGTCTGCAGGACTGTAGCCCTGGGCACAGAGACCAGCATCACTGCTCTGCTGTATGGAGTCATGATTTGACACCAAATGCTTAAGTGGTCAGAACTTACTCATATTTTTTACTAAAGGGGTGAGGATATGCTGCCACTGCAGCTCCAGATCTGCTGGTTAATAAGCATCTCCTCTGGGCAGGAGCCTTGGCTGCCAGCACAGGCTGCTGGCAGGTTTCTGAGATAGATCAGGGAGATACTCACAAATGGGCTGAAGTGGGAATTGGCTGCTGAGAGGCTCCATTCAGCCAGCACAGCCAACTACCTACTGAAAGGACTTTGGTGGTGAGATTCACCTCGAGCTGTCCAATGGCATGATGCACCACAGCTTAAAAATATCTCTTTATATGTTTTCTGCAATCAGATAGAAGCTGTATATAGTTTCTCCCATCTTCAGCATGAGTACAGAGACCACTTCAGGCTTAAGGGCCAACTTCAAACAGCTGGAGCTCATAGTGGTGGATTTTCAATCATGTATGGGAGTGGCTTTGTTGCTGTTCAAAAATCACAGGCGCAAATGGAGCAGCAGGCTGCTCTGTGGGCTATATGCCAGGCTATAGGCACCCCAGTTACACCTGGAGTGGTCACTGCAGGGCTGGCTCTTGTAGTCCTAGCAAACTCAAGTGTGCTGCATAAAAATATCTCCCATAGAAGCCAATGAAACAACTTCAATGAGTCGAAAACCTACAGAATACCAAGATTTCCCCTCTTCAAAATAACACCTATGAAGAATCCTAGGGGTCTGCATTTTCCTTCTCTTGAGCAAATGCCTCATTTTTTTCTTGAACAGCTGGTACTTCTTTTTCATCACTAGTATGTTGAGGACTTTCATTTAAAGCTAGTCAATGAAGTCGTTAGGTACCAAAGATACCCTCACTTCAGCTGCAATCATGAGATAAGCATCAAAAAAAAGCTTCAGAAGTCTTATCTTCCTCATTTGTACACAAAGACAGCGATCTATCCGCTCAAGAATAAATTACTTGTTCCAAGGACGTGCATTAAAATTCAGCTCTCAAAGGGGACATAACAGGAGGATTTAGCATGCAAACGATATGTGCTCTTTAAAGGCTATATGTAAAACTGCAAAATGAAAAATAGACTCATCAAAATTGAGTCTGACAGAAACCCCTGTAACATCTCCTATGTTCCAATGGACATAATACTCTTCATTACGTAGTCACATAATAATTTTTCATGGCAACCTGGAGACTTCTCTGGAGTCTAATTAGACTGCCAATGTGATTCTAAAGAAGCAAATTAAAACATTACTTTAAAATTACATTTACTGCTAATGCAAAGTGCTAGATTATGAGTATTGGCTCACAGTTTCTTCACATCTGCAGGTCTGTAGATTCTGTATACACATGTGAGTGGAACAGAATTCATCCTCCTGCATAATTTTGGCCCTTTGGTTTAATATGTCAGCAGAAAGTGGACAAGATGGGGAACAAGATCTGAACAGACAGGTCACAGAACACTCATAATGCATTTTTACCACCTGCAACTCAACCTAGGTAAAAAATCAGCCAGGTGCATTTCACACATTCCTCACATCATCCATTGCAAGAGAAGGATAAAAATAAAAAAAGTTCAAAATTATTAATTTATGATTCTACCAAAAATGATCCAACTATTAAAGGCATTTTAAATCTTGGAAATCTTTTTAAAAACTTTTTTCAAGGTATTTTTCATTCCCTAATTTTGTCCTATTCTACCTTTTTGCACGTCAGTGGTGCTAAAGATAATCTCAGGGCATGAGCTCTTAGCCTACAAAGGACCAACAGCAACAAGATCATATAAAGAAAAGAGGCAGGGGAGAGAAATATCCTTATAGAATCAGATTCTAAAAGCTAATCATTAAAAAGAAAAGTGGAGGATGGAGATCAGAGAGCTTTAAGAGGGTTTATTTTGCTGCCTTTCCTCCTTCTGCCCTCTCCACAGCTGCAGCTTACCCAGAAATGTTCAAAGTTCATACCTTCCCTGTGGCTCTTCTGAAGATTCAGTCTGAAGAAGGGGAGTTTGAGGAAGGTCACCTATGAAGGGGATCTTTGCCCCTCAAAATCCAGAAGTACAGCTTTTGAACCTTGTGTGATTAGCATTTTTAAAGGTAATTAGAAGCAATACACTCTCCCAGTTCTTTGCTTCATCCTGTGAGACCAAATGTCAAACTTTTGCTTTGCTGTTCTGCATACTGTTGTTGCCAATATCATTAACCTATTTACTCAGCCTGATGCACCTCAAGATTTTGCAAAGTTTGGCAGTAACTTTGTGCTTCATGCACTTTGCTGTGTAGTTGGGGCAGTGGAATTTTGAGGCAGTGCCCCTATCAGAGCAGAGGCCTGAAGATCACCTACTTTTCTGCCCATGAGCAAAACATTCCAAGTGTCCTGAAGTCCATTCATGTTTTGCTGGCTTGCACAACAAATTCATAGATTATACAATATGACTGGACGTGCTTATGGATGCCAATAGCTATGTTATGCTGACTTAAGGCTTGCCACTCCTTTTATCTATATTTACTCTTGAAGAAGGAGAAGGAAGGAGTGGCAGGATACTTTCCCCCGAGATCATTGTGAGGAGCAAGGGTAGAAGGGATGGCTTCTCTTCAGCCTGTGGTCTTTTCTTCCCATGTCCTAGAATGGTAAATATTCCAGCTCCTTCAGATGCCACTTATTGTCTATCTGTCTAAAAATTACTAACAAGTATTTTGGGAAATTATACTGTCCTGGAAACATGTGAATCCTTTCCCCTTCAGAATAAGAGTTAGATTCACACACAGAGTCATTCCGATGTGCTACAGTGGGGAAGAAAACAGGAAAGACAAGGATAAGTGTATGGTTTCCACTTGAAGAATCTGTATTATATATGTACTCAATAAGGAGGTCTTTGATTATGTGTGCAGCAATAATCAAAGATAATGTTGTAGGTTAAAGTGTATTGAAGATAATGGTGTAGGTTAAAATGTATTGAAAGAAGACAGGAAAACAGAAACCTGTAAATTCATGTTGTGCTGCTTTTTAAGGGAAATAAAACCCAAACAGAAATTACTATGAGGGAATATGCATAAAAATGAAGGGAGGGCAAAAAATGCTTATACTTTGTCTAATTAAAAGAATTGGAGAAAGAAATCTTCCCCAAGAGAGCATATTCTATAAACAAACCATTGCCTGACCTTTCCCTGAAACAACATCAACCAGTCCTGGAATCAGATACAACAATCAGGAACTGTAATCAGATATAACACGCTGGAATAAATGAATTTTGGATCTGATTTAGCTTGGTGGGTTCTAAATTGTTGTATTCCCCTTCCAAATGATTAATTTGTTTCATAAAAGCTTATGCTCACATTCAGAGGTTACCCAGTGCACATAGTACTAACAATTTTGGTTGACGTTTGCTTCTCATCAAAGTTCTCCTGAAATTCAGCAATCACCACTGAAATATTAAATGGAATGTAACCATAAGTTCTGAATCTAATGAACTTTCTCTGCACAAAGTATTCAGCTTAGGAAGGAAGATGATTTCACTGAAGACTGCATTTGCAAAGAAGGATGCTATTATCAATTGACCCCACATTTTGTTATATTATTTTAAGCTCTCTTTTAAGGTGTCAAAATTTGAAATTGGGAGGCATTTCTGGTTCACCTTCCTTTGGGTTTCCATCTCTAACACTGTACTGAGGACTGTAAAACTAAACAAATTAGCCAAAGGAAGGTAAAAACAGAAACATGACTAGTAATGACATTTAATTTAAAAAACTTTCCTGTTATTATAATTACTGTAATGATTGAAGTGATTATGCTTATAAAAATACTCCTACAATCCATCAGATAAATGGTAAAACTACACATAACAGTTGTGAGGAAGAGGATGAAGACAGAAGTAGCAGAGGAGATGTAGCAAATGCAGCTCTCCTGGGCAGGGTCCCCCTTTCCTCCTCCTCTAACCTCTTTTCATAGGGAAACAGCCTATGGAAAAAGAAGATCAACTGATTTATATCAGAAGCTTTATCCCAGTGCTGTCAAATTCTCACATTAAATAATGGTGCATCAAAGCGTACTGTGACTTAAAAGCTATGACAACAGCTATGGTAAACTTGTGTTTTCTGGTTTTGCACTTTAGGTCTTTCAAAACTTGCTCTTCTTGCAGTCTTCTACTTAAATAAGACTGGGATTTTCACCCATTCACATGAAAACTACAATTCTCAACAAAATCACCTATTTTTTTAATTTGGACTCATAAGAGAAATACAGGGAAAGGACTTGAAACTGTCTGCTATCTTTTGGTAACTACATTAAAAAATATCCACTGTTCTTGCCTCTTGTACTTAGAAAGTGAAGCCTGCTGTTGGATCTGGAACTAGGAGGGCAGGGGAGAAAAGCACTGCAACTACCACTATATCACGTTTAAAAATTGTGAAATGCCATGTTTTGTTGCTCTAATAGTATTGTTGAACAGCTGTCATAGCAAGTATATTTTTGACTGAAGAGCCACTGAAATTTGTCTTTATAAATTAAGCTAGACCTAAAAATACATGTTTAAAGTGATATTAAATTTGAAAAACAAAACAGGTCATTGATGATACACCACGAGCAGCAGCCTATATCCTATGGGGAAAATTCATTCTTCCTCATGCATCTGATATCTAAATGAATAGCCTTGACAAGAGCTTTTTTCCCTCCTTATTGTTAATGACATATATGCAAAAGAACTGTAATTATTCTAAACAAGCTGCTGAAGGAAAAACTCTCATGGAGATATTGGTAATCTGTCACCAAGAGAGTACTTTGAAGACAGCAGGCAATTCAAAGTCTTCAATATTTTTTTACTTGAGACAATTTAACTGTTCATGAGCATCTATTAAACACTTGCACAGGCACATATTGGAATAGTTTTTTTTAAGTCCTTCATTTACTCAATAGACTGTGACTTCTATGAAATGCATGAAGTGTAACATGAATACATTTTAAAATGTGCAGTAAACTCACTAATCAAAGCAGCTTATTGTATGCTGCCCATTGGTAAAATGTTTTCTAATCAAGGCATTAAGAGTGATTAATGTCTATTACAAATAAACTGTTGTTCAAATAAAAACTAAGTCTTAGATCAATAAATCCTATCAAACTGGGGCTCTTATGCCTTTATCTTCACCAAAATATAACCAAACTAAATTATTATATCTTCCTACTGTTTCTGAAATTTGGAGTTGTATTTGCCAGAACATAAGTTTTTTCCAGGATTCAGTGCAGAAAACAATAAATTAATTCACCAAAAGCTGAAGGAAACACATTGTAAACACGTATGTTCAGAACTGTGCACCAGAAAAGTAAATGCTGATCATGCTGCATTTGACTTCCACTCAAGAAGCAGCTCACTAGTTCCAGCAAAACTGCTCACATCTCACCAAAACAAAAAAAACAAGGAAAAAAAAAAAAGAAGTTATGTCCTGCATAACATCTGGTGAGGCTGCAAGGCAGGAGATCCCATCCAGCTGTGGGCAAGCCTTTGGAAGACATGACAGTAAGCACAGGTATGGGGTGAGCAGAAAGTTACTGCCATAAAATAAGGCTACTCACTTTGCCACCTTCCTGGGAAAGTCACAGCTTCCCAGTAAGGGTAGATAATCCCACAGAGACTGAGCACATCTTCTTGAGCTGCTCAGAGTCAGAATTCATGTATGAGATAGTACAGTCTTATCATTCCTATGCATTCAAAGATCTTAAGAGGAACAACTTCTAGCATATTTTTGCTGCTCTTCCCAAACTACATCACAATGCTGGCATACTTTCAGAAACACGCAGCACTGCAGATCTTCTATGGTTGTGTATAAAGTTTATATTGCCTCCCCTACTACCACTTCATATTCGTTTCCTTTTTATATCCTTTTTATATTCATTCTGTTAGCTACAATGTACTGCTCTGAAAGGTCAGATTAAATGAATTATTTAATGCTATGGCAAGCTGAGGCATGAAATGCTGCCTCTTAACAGCCTCTGGTAGTTTCACCCTAGGCTGAGATTTCAGTTCTGCAAGCCGAGGGGGATCAAGATAGGCATGCTCACAATAATTGCTTTAATTTAACTGCTCAAAGCAACAGGCACATTCACCCTGCCCTTCATCTTGGCTAGGCTTCTTCTGGAGCAAAGTTTTTCCTGTCAGAAGCCATATTCAACATGCTGTACTGGGAAACAGCACCTGTCCTGCAATGCCAGCACGTGACTTCTGGAGTGCCTTCCCCTAAATTTCTGAACTTGTGGAACTTGGCCAGCTCTTCCAGCATGATAGTGGTGCCATGAGCAAGAGGTTATTGTTGCCATCAGCAAGAGGTTAGCATTGCCATCAGCAATTGCCATGCTGCACAGTTAAACTACAAGTTGGCAGGCACCACAAGATTTCTTGGAGGCTGCTCTATCAAATGCTATGCATCATCAACAGCTTGCAAAGAAGTCAGACAACAAAGACTGGACCATGAAGGACTGCTATCCCCAGCCAAAATGCACAATATATACCAGGACAGCCTCTGAGAGGAAGGCATCATCTATGATAAACTTAATGCCCTATATGTAACCTTCTCCCATGACTTTTTCAGTCACCTCCTTGTTCCCACAATTGGTCTTTCTAACTTGATCCTCCAATCCTGTTTCCCAAAAGTCACTCTGCACCCTGCCCATATAATCCTCTCAGCATAGGGATTGGAAGGCACAATCTTGCAGGTCCTATGCAGCAACACTCTCTTGGCCAAAGCATGTTTCTATTTGCTCAAGAGCAGAAAGCTGCTCTTTCAATGCACAGTGCCATGGGTTGGAATGAGATAAGGAAGAGTAAGTACATGGTCCCCATCAGAGGGCAGACATAGCATTTGTTCCATGGCTCCAGTGGGTGGACATTTGGGCTTCATAACCCACCAGCAGAATTTTTCTGACTATACAGCCTCCAAATTTCTCCACAAGTAAATTTCTGAAAGGAGAAGATTCTGACACAATCCAGTGGACAGCAACATAAGGACAAAAAAACTGAGAGGTTTTGCTTCAGGATAGTGAAGGCAGCTCAGTATCCCCAGCAGATTTTTGCTCCATCTGGAACATTGTGAAGCACATAGAGGACACAGAGGTGATTTGAGACAGCCATCATGCCTCCACCAAGAGCAAGACCTGCCTGACCAACCTAGTGGACTTCTGTGAAATATTAACTGCATCAGTGAACAAGGAAGAGTATGGATGTAATCTATTTGGACTCCTGTAAAACCACTGAAATTGTCTCCCATAACATCCTTCTCTCTAAATTGAAGACATGGATTTGACATCTGGACTGTTTGGTGGATAAGGAATTTATTGGATGGTGTCATCCAGAGGGTAGTGGTCAAAAGTTCAATGACCAGATGGAAACCAGTGACCACTGGTGCCCTGTAGGGTTTTGTACTGGGATCAGTACTGTTTAATAGCTTCACCAGTGACATAGAGAGTGGGACTGAGTGCACCCTCAGCAAGTTTGTGGACTACTTCAAGCTGAATGGTACTATGAGGATCACCCAGAAGGACCTGAACAGCCTTGAAAAGGGGACCCAAGTGAACCTCATGAGGTTCCTGCACCTGGAATAGGGCACTCCCCAGTACGAATACAGGCTGAGGGACAAAGTGATTGAGAATAGCCCTGCTGAGAAGGACCGGGAAATAAAAAGATGGACATGAGATAACAAAGTGTGCTTGCAGTCCAGAAAGCATCCTGGACTGCATCAAAAAAGGCACAGCCAGAATGGAAAGAAGGTGATTATGCTCCTCTTTTTTGCTCTGGGGAGACCTCAAATGGAATACTGCATCCCAGGCTGGAGCTCTCAGCACAGGAAGGACAGAGACCTGTTGGAGAGGGTCCAGAGCAGGGCCATAGAAAAATGAGAGGGCTGGAGCACCTCTCCTATGAGTACCAATTGAGAGAGTTGTGGCTGTTAAGTCTGTAGAAAAGAAAGCTCTGGGAAGACCATATTGTAGCCTTTCATTGTTTAAAGGAGGCTTACAAGAAAAGCAGGGAAAAACCTGTTTTAAACTAAAACAGCAGAAGGGTAATGGTTTTAAAGTAATATAGGTAAAATTCAGATTAGATATAAGGAAGAAATTTTTTACACCGAGAGCGGTGAAGCATAGGCACAGATTGTCCTGAGGGGTGGTAGATGCCTCATCCCTGGAAACATTCAAGGTCAAGTTAGACAGGGTTCTGAGCAGGCTGATGTAGGAGTCCTGCTCATTGCAGAGAGGTGAGACTAGATGATCTTTAAAGGTCCTTCCAACCCAAACTATTTGATGTTTCTGCTATAAAATACTGATATGCTTATTTTGTCAGCCTAAAGAGCAGCTTTGCCTTGAACTGCTCCAGCTCTCTCCTTCTGAACTCCTCAGCATGTCTCAGGAGCTGCACCTCTAGCTGTTGCTCCTTGATTTACAAAAGCCTCCTGTGGGTGAGGCAGACCCCAAAGGGACTAAATTAACTGCATTAGATATCTTTAGAAAAATTTATGCATGTATATACATATATCCATAGCTAACCTGTATATGCCATGAACACTCGTGATTCTAATCCTCTCCTCTCTCAAAATAGCAATATTCATAAATTGGTAAGAGTTGTAAAGAAATCCACTAAGTTCACATAATTCTCGATTTTAATGTGCTTTTTCCCGGTAAAACAAAAATGATACATGAGTGACTAGTACTAGAATCACAATCTCACTAGAAAATCACAATAATATGTCATAATTGGTACTTTTATCAACCACTTTCAGGTGAGATATACAAAATATTTCAAGTAAATATTTTTATACTCTTTAATACTTCTTGTAAAAGCTTGACTGTACAAACCATACATAACATCGTAAGGTTTTAGATTATAAGAGCTACAGAACCTTGTTTCTAAGTAACACAGACATCCATGTTAATAAAGCTTTATGAATCACAGTCCTCTCTCTGCACATGCACACAAACATATGCAAATGCATACATATATTACATATGCATGCAGAAGACGTACTGCATTCATGTTAAATAAACAGCCCTAAGACTTATATCCTCAAAGTGCATCCTCAGTCTAGGTACCTCAGAGCGTAAATAATACAATCTCCTATTTTTCAAAAAAAAAGCCTGCCAGAGAGTGTGTTGAGTTTTCTTTCATTGTCATTTATCAGTATGTGGTACAGTCCCTTCCATAAACCCATGGCAGTTTGTATGAATTATTAATGAACTCAACAAGCCTGCTGGACACTGTAACATGACTATAATTGGTGTAGAACACTAAGAAATTGTTTCAACACTTTTTAAGGAGGAAAAAGCAGTATCTTTACTAACACATTCATTCTAATATTTAATTAAAGGCTTTGAACACAAACAGAATTCCAGATAAAATGCGGAACAAAAGGTTATTTCTAGTCACAAAAGTATAATTTCTATGTAGAACTGAGCTGTAAGGAGAATGACACGAGATAAAGAATTAAAAAGGAGCTGAACTGCAAACTCAATTAATGAACAGTTTTAATTTTTGCTGTCTCACAAAATAGAGAGTTGTTGCTATTATTCCTGATAAACTCTTAGGCATATGATATTTTCCTTTTTATTCTCAGACAAACTAATGACGCATAGAAAAGAATATTGAGGGGAAAGACAATGTATGGAACAAAGATTTCAGTGCAATGATTAAACCTCATGACTCCTACAGTTTTTATGAAATACCATTGACCTCAAAGATTTTAAACTGCTCTAGCAATCAATTTTCTTCTCTAGAACTGCTTTTTGTGTATTACTTTCTGAAGAACAGACTTGCTGAAAAGCTAAAAATAACATCATAAATTAGTTAAGTTCTATGCTGTAAAATGACAAGAATGACAAGACCTTTGCCCCTCTTTAAGCCCTGTTTGATTCATAAGCTGAACAAATTTGGTTTCAACTAAATCTCCAGCCACGCTGGCTTACTTTATTTAACAACATAGGTACTGGACTGCAGGAATGTGCAGTTAGTAAAATACATGAAGCTTTAGTCTGCATGAAGAGGAATAAGAGCTAACAGAATAACTAACATTTCAGCACATGATACGTGAGAAATATGCCTTCAAGGTAGTGGAAGTTGATGGCAATCTGGGTTTATCTCTGCAATCTCTGCTTTGGTAATTGTTGCCACTATTTTGATATATCTTACTTCTTGCTTTCTTAGAACCAGTTTCTCTTGGTTTCCTAGATGAAGACAAAGACTAAAAGTAACAACCTTTGGAAACTACCTGCTGTGAAATATACATGATTCATCTATCTCTATTACTGTTGCTGTTTCCAGGAGGTCTGCAAACACTTGCATGTTTCAAGTCAAGCAAAAAGTCAAATAGAGAATTATGTCTTTGGAGAAAAAACTAAAAAAAAGCAGAAGTGAAAATGTTTCTCTTAAACTATTTTTCATGTGTTGCTTCTAATAAATTGCAGATGATCAATTGTCACATCAAACCAGGAAGAGTTGACACAAATCCCAGAAAAATCTACTGTGTTAAGCTGCCTTTTGAAGCATTCAATAAATTTTAAAGGTGAATTTATTTTTAGCCATTTTTATTTTCTATCAGTTTTGCCTCAGATGCTTTATTTAATAACAAGCTTATTTTGTTCTTTGACCTTCCACTGTGATCCAGAGTCCCAGTGTACTCCAATTTCAGCAGTAATATTTAACTGAAGGATCTCACTTTAGGGACTAATGATTAAGAACATGCAAAACCATTTTCCTTTCCTTTTAACCAGCCCTCTAATTGGGTGTATCAGACAAAGCTGGTTGGAGATGCTCAATCTCTTGGAAATTTTAGGAGTTCTTGTTGGCTGTACCAATGCTAAATTAAAAATATGATCTGTGTTCTATGTTTTCCCACCCATCAATCAACACAAAAGCCCCTATGTAATTTTTATTCCAATTACAGTACACTATCAACTACTAAAAGAGACTCTGAGTCACTAATTTGTCCTTAATGGTTGGAAGCAGATAAGAGAGAGAGCTTGCTAATGAACATCATAAACCTTTAGATGTTATTTCTCAATATTTTTTGAAAAAATTTCAAAAAAAACCCCAAATCGGGCCTTGACAACACAAAGAGTTGTAAAAATTTAAAAGTCAACTGCACTGAAACCAGACACAATTTTCTTCCAACACAACTAATACTAGACATATCTGAATTAAAAATAAGTTTGGATTGAGGGAGTATCCAGTTTGGTACTTCTAGTCTCTACAATTTTTTGATTTTCCAGCTCCACAGACGGTCTACAAGTTACTGGTCTCAAGCACTGTCACCTGTCCCCATGCCTTTGACTGAACTGACTGAAAAGCAACACTGCTGTCAGATGATGGATATGCAATAGAAGTGCAGTGATAGCCATGGCAACTGGACAATACTGTTACAAGGGACAGTCACCTCCTGGACACAAAGAACTTCAGGAGGCATCACTTTTCGTTTTATTTTACTTAATAGATGAGATGTAATCTGGGAAGTAAATAGGATAATGATACTACAAATAACTCTGAGAATCAGGAAGCCAGAAAGATATAGCATCAGCACACCAAAGAGACAGAGAAAGGTCCTGTCATCTTCAAGAACTCCTGAACCAGATTTCTATTACATGATTCTTTAATTTTACCAATGAACCATAAGCTAACAAGACCTCTCCATGACACTTTGCTCTGAGTCACTCACCTTATTCCCTTCCCATCACAGAGAACACTGCTCCCTTAACTGCAAACACATGATTACATCCCACTTGATAGCTGCACACAGTAACTATGCAGCCCCAAGGAGAAGGGTTTCAGACCTCCACTTACTCATATTTCCCAGTTACATAGTCAAGACTTCTTCAAAGCTACTCATACTTGCCTTCTTGCTCCATCCATCCTCACTGTCCTATGATAAAACATATAGAGTCCTCATGCTAACAGTTATTCTAGCTTCAGTTTCTCCAATTTGAAAAACAGATGAGTTTTTGTAAAAGGCACAAAATCCTTCAAATACAGACAATACTAGAAGCTTCTACAGAACACACAGCCAAAGTCTAAAGGTATTGCAAATTCATGAAACTACACAAGACACTGTAAATTGGTCACAGTCAATAGTTTAAATTATCTTTTAAATTTTCTATGAACACTGGTGCATAAATAAAACTGCTACCCTTAAAAGAGCATTCCCTAAAAGTAGCTTGAAATCTCTCTCCCCTCTTCTGGCACAAAGTACCTGCAGTAAACACAACCATCCAAAGGTCCACAAAAAGAACAATAAAAGACCTTTGTAGTCTTTACATCAAAATACAGCATTTTGGTATAATTCATAATAATACCAGCTATTTCCTTGATAGTGCCATCTAATTTTATCCTTTTCAAGGAGTATTTCTTTGTCTTCCTGAAGCTAAAAATCTGCAGATAAAAACCGGTTGATTCCCATGATCCAAATGTCCAGCAGCCTCAGAATAAAAAAGGAATACTCTGGTGAGACCCCATCTGGAGTACTGCATTCAGTTCTGGAGCCCTCAACATAAGAATGTTGAGCTGTTGAGACCTCCAGAACTGAAGCCTCTGGAGCAACTCCCTGATGAAGACAGGCTGAAGAAGTTGGGGTTGTTCAGCCTGGAGAAGAGAAGGCTCAGGGAGGACCTCATAGTTGCTTCTCAATACCTGAAGGGGGCCTACAGAAAGGCAGGGGTAGGACTGTTAAATATGATACATGATGGCAGGACTAGGAATAACGGATGTAAATTGGAAGAGGGGAGATTCAGGCTACATATAAGAAAGAAACTCTTTGCAGTGAGGGTGGTGAGACAATAGAACAGGTTGCTCAGAGAGGTTGTGGATGCCCCCTCCCTAGAGGTTTTTAAGGCCAGGCTGGATGAAGCACTGAGCAACCTGGTCTAGTGGGAGGTGTCCCTGCCTATGGCAGGGGGGTTGGAACTAGATGGTCTTTAAGGTCCTTTCCAACCCAAACCATTCTATGCCACCACTGTCCTAACAGTGTGTAATACAAGCTTTCACAAAGCATCACAAGTCTAATACCACACAACCATCATGTCTTCTCAAAAATGGCTATGTTTTCCATTAAAAGAGCTTCATTAGATGATGGGCATGTGCTGAACTGGTCAGCAACTGACTGGCAGGATGAGGAAGTTATAGATTTCCCAGTCAGGGCAGGCACACAATTCTAGCAGGGCAGAGTTACTCTGCCATTCTGTGCATGTGGTGGTGAAGGTATCTCTTGCTACCTTCATACCTCACAGTTACTCCTTGCTGGCAGGTCCAGATGCACAGCACAGTCCTCTCTTGTCAGCCCATATCACTTCTCCAAGCCCAGAAACTGTTCTGCACAGAGTGGTGCTTCCCAGGCAAGCACCTAAAGCTGTCTCTGTCTTGTCTCCCACCCTGTCTTCTGCTTTCTGCTGGTTTTACTGTTCCATATCACATGTTTCTCTTGTGTAAGTGTAGCTCTCCTATAGTGCTGTCCTCAAAGCATATGTGTAAGTCACAGAGTATTAAAGTATCAACAGCATGATGTGGAGGGATGGCATAGCCAGCATAATCTCTTACAATTTGGAAATGTTATCACAAAAAAGAAATGTTATAAAAGAAAAATCTCGAGATGTCTGTAGTTTGACAACTCCTCTTTAACCCTTCCTGCCCAAAACATAGGACATGAGGTTTTCAGATACCTTCTGCTACCAACAGAAAGTAATCCTCCAGCACACAGGGCTTACAATGACAGCTCAATGAAAGATAAACATCTACATTGCGGGGCATGCAGTATAGAGAAATTCCATCACATGGAAAGGTTAATTCACAATAAATTCAAAACTGGGTGTTCATTTGTGTGACTTTACATGGAAACAATTACTTCAAAACACTCACCCTGGTGCATGTGGCTTCAAAGTAAATCCTCCACACAGACAAGCCAATGCTTTTGTTGAGTTGCATGTGAAGCATTAAGTCTGCTCGTTAGGACTAGCTAATGAGAGCAACATTTGCTGGTTCGCATCTGAGGAAGGCATTCTGTGGGGTCCCTTGTGTTTTGTGCACAGCTGCTTCACAGCTCAGTCCATACCCCTGTACTCAGTTACCATAAAGCAACCTGTTACAGAACAGCTGACCTGAAATCTATCACGGCTGACTTCCCTTTCTAGAGGGTAGCAGAGTGAGATCATGACACAACACTTCAACTGAATGACACATCAAGCTTTGTAATTTCAAAAAGACCCTAGACGTGTGAACTCCAGGGGACATTCACCATGGTGAACATGAAAGGAAGCTTACAAATTAAGTTCTCAGCATTCTAAATAAAACATTTGAATTATTGAGCTCAAACCTGTCTGTTCTTTCTGCTAAGAACAGACTAAGGATAAGAGATTGCATGCTTTCATAGATACAATGGATTTAAATGATAACAATTTTCACAGTTGGTATTAATTTTAATAAGTAATATTTCTACACAGCTTTTAACTCACCTTTACTCTAACAGGCCTTTAAAAAAGGCAGAGAAGCATTTCTGAAACCATATTACAGATTAATAATTAAAATCTAGAGAGCTCTAAATTTGCTCTCAATGTATTAGCATAAGTACCAGAAGCACATCACCACGGCAGCCAAGAAAGAAGGTTGACAACACTAAATTTGTGCTTCCACAGTTAGATTGCAGCAGCTGATTTAAACTTCTTGAGTTATCTCCGCATTATGTTGCAGAAACACCTCAAAACATAGAAGATATATATCTAGTAACACCTCTCAAGTCACACAGGAACTGAGTTCTCATACCCTCAGCTTGATGCAAAGTAGGTATAGCCTCTGCATTTATATACCAAACTGGGAGTATAATGGAGTACTTCAGATTAAAAGGTCTGCATGACTCATTTCTCAGGAAAAACAGGTTTTAAGATGCTTACTTGCTAAGCAGTATCATAGCTAATAGCTTAATATGCTTTTTTTTTCTTTATTATGTTAATGAAGAAAATATGTATTTAAGTCTTGATCCAATACAAGAAGCTAGTGACAGAAATTACTTCTGAAAAGTAGTTTTGTCAGCTGCTGTGAGAAGCACTGAGGACAGGCACTGCCACTGGGCCCTTCTATGCACTTGCACTTGGATATGCTGATGCAGGGAAAGCAAACAGGTCCCCTGACACACATGAGCCAAATGGCAGCGAATTCTCATCCACTACATGACGATGGTGAGAAGGGTCAGTATTGATTAAATTCATGTTACCACTTAGAATGCAACACACAGCCTAAAATCCTGGAAGGTTCCATCTCTCCACTCTTATGGCAATACAAAATTGAAACAGAAATTCTACTGCAGAATTGAAAGAATCTTCTAAATCCTCTTGATGAAAATTTGCCATGACATTAACTTGCCAAAGAAAAGAGTTATTTCAGAAAGGTTTCTGAGTCATTTCTCTTAAACAGAAAATAGAGGCAAGAAGAAAGAGAAGCCCTTAATGAATTTCACCTTTCTCATCTCTTGCTTTGCAATTAAAGTCTTTCAGTGGAATTCCACAGGACGTCAAATACTAATTTACTGCTGTTACAGTTTCAAGGAACAGACTAATTTAGCCTAATTTAGCAATCTACAAGTCAGGTTTCTATTCTAAGTTACTTTTCCATCCTCCTTCTTTATTCAATGCATAAATTAGGTTTTCTGCTTAACAAGGTAGTTTATAGCAAGTATCTTGGATTGATCACCCTCTTCAGGTTCCTGTACCTCCTCACAGGTTGCTTAGATAATTATTTAAATTGAAACATGAATAAAATACCATTACTTGCATGACTCAAAATTTGCTTTGTGGATTAGCAATACATCCGTGTGTTACTTAAAATTTCTGTTAAGTATATTGCTAAACAAAGAGACACTTTATATGTGTTGTGATTCTTGTAGACTAATGCATACTCCAGTATGCCTGAGATAATAAAGTCATTCACATTATAGAAATTACCTCTAAACATACTATAAGTCAAATTATTTGTTAGATGTATTCCTTTAAGTGTTTTAAAAGAAGGTTTGCTTGGTTGAACTGACTCTTAAAATTATACAAATATAACATTAACCAATGATAATGAAATGTATGCACTTCTGAACTATCAACACTACTGTGCTTGGTAATTGATACCAATTACTTGACACAGTGAGTTAATACACCTTCTAATATATTAGTTTTGCATTATTGCTCACCTTCAAATACATAAAAATACTGTACAATGACTTTCATGTTACCTATAAGTACTTATTGTTAAATAGCTGTGGAAAGCTTTAAGTCACTGAATCCGTATCAACAGCAAAAGGAAACACAGATAAATAGCTCCCAATACAGTTTTGAACCAATAGCACTTCAAATACATCTTTTTTCTTTAGATTTCTCTTTGCTTGCTCCTTGACTGGACTGTAGAAACTGGAGACTTAGAAAATTTGGCTTGTTTCTTGCTCTTTTAGCAACTTCAATAACTTTCTGTCTTGAATGGAACACATCTAGGCTGCAATCTGTAAGTGATGCTCATAAAAGTGAGCTCTCTTTGTAAGGGGGACTATAAACATGACTTCTGGGCTTGTGTTTGAAAATAGCTCAGGAGAACATAATGGTACAAAGGCCATTGAACAATGCCCAGAAATAATAAGTCCTTAGGTATTTTGTCTGCAAACAGACATATTTCTGCAACTTTGGCTTTCAAAGGACAACTTGAACACTAATTAAATGCTACCAGTAAAGCAAATCCAGAAGACTTAGATGGATCAGAACAACCGATAGGGGGTATTTATAATGAATACCCCAAATAATCTCCAGACTCGAGACATCCTAGGATGCAATTCTTAAAAAAATATACCAAAATCTTATACCAGGTTCCTGCTCAATACTCCCTGGAGTCGACAGAGTTTGCTATAATACAGTTTCCTACTTAAGGTGGCTTATTTTCATAATGAATGTTTAGAAAGCACGTGCATAATTAAAATGACAAAATGAAATAGAGACAGTGTGAAAATTTTCGTACTATGTGTTCCCCTTATCGTCTTGCATTTCCCTGTAGTAAAACCATTACACAAATGGGACTTTCTCAATAGATTGGTTTAACAATTTCTAACCTTGTAGGAATAAAAAGTACACAATGATCTTGGAGCTGATAAGAAAATGGCTGAAGAAAAACAAACTATCTGGAAAGAAATTTCTCTAACCCTGTTTTGTGGAAAACTTAGAAAAAAATCTGTTTACAGACATGCAATTTCCTAATTAATAAAAAGATTAATTTGAGATTTTTCACGTATATTTCTTGTGGACATTCCAAAATGCTTTTATTTTTTGGAGTAAAGCTAGATGGTAGCAGAAATTCTCTTTTCTATTTTCTTTTCCTTCAGTAGTATAACTCTTTTTGTAAGTCAAAGCCCTAGTGATGTTTTCTTGGAAAACAAATTTTGCACTAGACTTATCATTTGTGCTTACTGTTCCTTGGAAGTTTTGAGTCTTACTAAGTTTGTTAAAGCATGATGCTCATCTGGTTATGAAATGTGCCTTTAGGATTAAAAAACTGTGAGGGAAAGCTGCATAAAAACAGCCACAGAATTTCACATCATGAATATAAAAGACACCTTGTTATACCTAATCAGCAAGAGACCATGCAGTCACAGAAGAAATATGGTGTTGGCACATCAACTTTTCTTGCATTGACCACAAGATGGTACAGTGTAACATACTGAAGGAAAGGAACAAGACAAGTCCAAACTCAAGGGGACACCTCATCTTGTCCAGGACACTGGTGGGCAGGGGGATGTAGCTCTGAAAGGCCAGAGCCCAGTAGAGCTGGGTGATCTTCCTGGAGAGCTTCCTCCAAGTCCAAGCTGCTGAATGGTTTACTCCAGTTTGCAAGGAAGTGAGCAGAAAGAGCAGGACACAAGTTTATCTCCACAGAGAATGCCTGACCAAACCCAGTGCAAAATGGAAGCCAACTAGAGATAGAAATGGAGAGAGGTTACCTAGGAGAAACAAAGAGATCCAACCTGGCCAGGCAGGGACACAGTTTGCAAAGCTTAGATGGCACTGAAACTGGCATAGGATGTAGAAGGGTAACAAGAAAAGCCAAGGGAAATCAGAGCTTGCTGCTAAATGGGGTGGACAACCTGAAGGAAGACACTGAAAAGGCTGAGATACTTGGTGCTTTCTTAGCTTAGACAGTGGCAAGGTCTGCCAACCTGGTGCCTGAGCTTAGTGTCAGAATTTAGGGAATGGACCAAATTAGGGATTGCTTAGGTAAAGGGGACACTCATATGTCTATAGGCCTCATTCACATGTCTATGGGCCTCATTCACATGTGAATGGGCCTAGATGAGATACATCTACAGCTGCCTAGGGAGTCATGCTTTGTAAAAACTGCCTTCTGTCATTGAAAAGCCACTGTTTAACAACTAAAACATCTCTGCACTGTGATTGTGGTTGATGTGCCCAGCTGCTGTATCTAACTTCGACTAGCCCACCTTCAGCAAGAGGACTAGATGACTTCCAGAAACCTGATTTCAGTTCTTCTGTGATTATGCTCATTAGTGAACCTAGGCAACTAAACCAAACTGGTTTTGGACCAGAAATATGCTGCTACCAGATGGAAAACAAGATTTGAAAACTGCTTCCATGCACAATAAAAACCAAAAATGCTTGCTTTCAAAGTTGCAGGTGCATCTAACCCATATGAAAATCTTCTGTGACACAGAAGGGATTCATTACTTCCTTGTTGTAAAGAACTGCGTCTCCTATGGTGTCAGGACTGTTCGGTGATAGCATCCTAATCATTCTAGGTGTCCCAGCTGGTATGAAAAGAAAGCTTTTCATTTCAAATGCTGTAATACACAAGCCTAATACGTTTCACTCTGAGGCTCATCAAAGAATGAAACTCTGTCAAAATCTCAAGAGCAAGTAGATTTTCAGAGCAGAGGCAGAACTGGTGTAAGAAAAATGTCACCAAAAGCTTCCCCTGGAATTCAACAACACTTAATTGAAGACACTACCTGTGGAGTCAACATAATTGGGGAAAGTGACATTCTTATTCCATTTCCCATCTAAAGGCAGACAGAGAATCAGCCACACAATAAACTCAGATTGTTTCAAGCCTAATCAATCTGTCTTGCATGTTGTTATTACCACTAGTGCTGGAAGTAGAGAAATGAGACAGAGAAACTAATTCTGATTACTTCCATATCAAAGAATTGGGGAAAGAATGAAGATGGCTTTATGGAGAAGGAAAAACATCAAAAGTGAGTTTAACCCACATACGAGGCTTATGCTGACAGATCATAAAACAGAAATTTATCAGGAATAGAATAGTTCCTGCAGTTCATGGTGTTTTAAGTAACAAAACTTGAAAAGTGTTCAAGTCCCACCCATACCATGCTGTGTTTCTGTTAGTTGACATGCAGATTAACATGCATTGTATTTTGTCTAAACCTGTCCAATTTAGCCAAAGTCATCAACATTGCTAACATCTTTATACCAATTCTTTAACTCCTTTAGAAGCTTGCTCCACAGCTGAGTCCCCACCAAATGAGTACCTATTTGCTCATACTGTGATCTGCTAGAGGAGTACAACTATCATACTGACAGCTACCAGTTCTGGAAGACGTACTTCAACAGCTAAAACCTGAGTATCTCCCAGGAATTGACTAGACGTATCAACCCAGAGTTTACACTAAAGGAGAAAGAAAATATAGCAAAACCCTGGTGCTCCACAACCAGGCTACTGGAATTCAAAATAATTATGCATCACTTTTCTACAAAATGCACTAAGATCCCTTGTTACTGAAAATGCAAAACTTACGTGAACCACACATCTCTTTTTTATTATCCTAAGTGTTTGTCAATCCCTGTACTTTCTTTCCTTCTCACCCCATTACAAATACTGACATTTCTCCTTTACTGCACTCTCTACGGTGATTTTCTAGTCTGATTTCTGCCTCCTATCTACACAGCCCTGCCTGCTCTTTTCATACTAACTCACCTATCTGCAATCCAACCAATCATTCTTTGAGCTTTATAATGAGTTTTCATTAGCATGCACCTCTCTGGTCTCAAAAATCACCCCACCAATTTTTCTTTCCCCTTCACATAAGCGGGACGTAACTCAACCTTCTTCATGGTAAAAAAGAAAGCAACAGAGCAACAGTGACTGCATTTGCCTTGCTCCAGGAATAATCTTTTCAACAATCTATATAAAAATAAGTAACCAGAAAATACTGCTCCTCTTTTTGATACACAAACACAAGTATTTTGAAGTTATTTCAATATTTTATTATATTTTTCTAGCTACTTAGAAGACATTTAAGAAGACACTTCATTTTGATACTAAAATACTTTACCACTAAGAGTAAACTAACATTATTTTTTTCTTCTTTTCATCATGAGAAGGTAAGAGTTGCTGTTATAATCAAATGACTGCTCAGGCAATAAGCGACCAGATTCATAGTTTAAATTATAGGACATCAACTACCTGACAAGGTCGATGACTCTCTCCCTTGGAGCAGTGCTGACTGGCTCATCATTAATCATTATGATCTGATCCCCTGGTATAAGCTTTCCTTCAGAGGGGCCGCCTGGAGACAGATGAAAAAAAAAGCACAGATTAGCAGACCACTGTAAATGCACAGATAAACTTGGTTGTTTGCATATTATGAGTGCCTTTTTCTTTAATTAATGGCATGTTTAACACTATTTCTAACATTACCAGTACTTCCTCACCAGGGAAGTATTGAAATCCAGTGACTTAGCAGCTTTTACTGAGGTTCCTTAAGTTCCAAGCTCACACCTAGCCACTTAAAAACAAAGACTTGATTTTCTGGAGGGCGTAAATAACACATAAGAGGTGGCCTAATTCAACCTCTAGAGTAATCCTTGATCAATGTTTGTTTAATATTGTTGTAATACCACCCTGAGGAAGACTCTTCCTCCTGTAAATAAATGATCCTGTTTAACTGCTACTAAAATTAGGAAGTCTTTCCCCAGTGCCTACCCATGATCTTCCTTGTTGGAACACATAATTTCCTGTCCTGGGCATGGTAACACCAGAAAATACCCTCTTTTCCATGAAAGATCACTGACACATTTTAAAGTCATTGCACAGGTCTCTCCTCTGGCTTTTCTGTTCTGGGCAAAACAAACCTGTATCCTTCAGTATGAATACAGTAAGTTCCTTTATCTACAGTCTCTGAGTATCTTTCTTTTCCTCTGGATTCCTACACAAGTTTCACATACATCCAAAAGGATTGCCACTTGCAGTTCAACACAGATATTTTGCATCAGTCTGAGCAGACAGTGACTATTCAGTACTTTGGATTCTGACACAACTGAAATTCATATTGAGTTATGCTTTATAAAATACAGTAGTTTGCCTCTCAGCATGATTACATGCCCAGAAGAGGGTGTGACATTGCAAGTGCTAGTGAAAAGATGTATCTTACCTAGTCTTCTGTCTTTAAACTCTGAAATGATGATACATAAAACCCCCAATAATAACACCAGTGAGAAGATAAAGTCTTAAAAGAAAATGTCATAGTATCAAACCCCGTTCATTTAATAATTGAGCAAATGCTGTTCCTTTCCTCTGTTTCGGTTGAAAACTTCACTTCCAGCATAAATGGATACAAATCCATGTAGGAGGATGTTGTCCTGAGCTCATCTTTCCTCCTATTCACTTGGAACAGAATATAATAAACATCTTTTCCAAACATTTTTAACATAAAACTACATTAATAACACTCAATTGTGAGAGAAGAACTCTCTGGATCTAGTTCCAATATTAGTTACACTGCTCACTTCATCTGAAAGAAATTCAAATATAATCAATGCATACACGTGGGTAAATGACATCAGAACTTCACCGAGTCAATTCTGCCTATCCTTTGCTCTCTGTGGGGGTTCCAGAGAATGTATCGAACAAGAGCAAAGTCAAATCTCTGCCCTTGGCTCCAAGGCAATTTTACATGACAAGTGAATTTTTAAGCATAGATAACAGGAGTCTGCTGTTTGGGAGACTGATTAGTCCCAGATCTAGTCCCCCATAACTTAAAAAATATCACAAAACTCATTAATTTTCACTCCAGGTAAGACATTTAGGCATCTATTTTGACCCAGCTTTTTGCATATTGTTAACCAGAAGTATTCATTTAAAAAAAAGTAACATCCTTTTTTTAAAAAAACCTCAAATGTTATACTCAGAAACCTGATTCTCCTTGTGAAGCTGATGATAAAAAGAATAAAAAATATGTAAGTTTTAATTTCTGAACTCAACATACCTCTTGAACACTGATTCAATGGCAATGAAGGTGACATCAAACCAATATAAACATAACAGGGAGAAGACCTTCTTTCCTTGAATGAAATGGGTCAACTTTTTCCAGGCAAACAATAGTAATGGCTCAGAGCAATAACCTCAACCCAGCTCTTTGCTGACACATTTACATAATGTTCAAAAATGAGTGCAAGCAGGCAGACTACTGGGAAGTATATGGCATATAATCCTATCTAGTATTTGCAATTACTTTGCCTGCCTGAAAATGTTGATGGTACTCAAATCTGTAACTGTATTTCACCTCACAGATTTAGTCCAAGTTTGCTTCTGGGTTCAGGTGGGGAAAACATACCTGGTGTTACTGAGCGTACAACAACTGGCTTTTCACTACCAGCCACAAACCCAAATCCTAGCACAGGATCCCTCCTCATTTCCACTTTCCGAGGGGTTGGAGGGGTTATTTGGCAGCTGTCTATTCGAGGGTCTTCAAATGTGGCTGATTGTGTCATGTGACTGTGAAAAAAAAAAAAAAAGATGGAAAAAGGAAAAAAATCATTAAAACATGATTTTGTGGTATCTACTTGAGCCAAGCAATTTATGTAACGATATGAGATGAATACCTGAAGTGTTCTCACTATAGGAAACTAAAACATTGACTTAATAATTTTCTTTTAGATTTTCTTGAAGCTAAAGTAATAATTCTGCTTGCAGGCTTCAAATACTGATCAATAGCATCAACCCATAAAGAGGTCTATCTCTGACAGCATACATTTATTCATGCTTCACATATGGAAGAAAAATAACCTCACATTGACATTTTTGCTCATCTCTGTCATCTGTGCTTGTTTTTTTCATTCTTCATTTTTTAGAAGGGAAAAATTAATAGATTGAACTACTCATAATGTAAAACATAGCAATTAGAGCCTCCTAGCCTTTTTCAAGAAGAGAGAACACACATTAAATTTGGTTTCCTAAAACACAAAGCAAATTTCCAAGCTGAGTCCTCCCAGACTGCTTAAGGAACAGGTAGTAAACAGCTGTATATTTACTACTCAGGTAAGCTCTCCAAAGTAAATCCAAACTGTTAAAAAAAGATATTAAGAAAATACATTTATCAGCAATCACTAAAACATTTACAGTATTATGATGTTACAGCATTATGATGAAGGTTGCTTATTGTACCTAAGAAAAAATTCTCACAGCTGGAGAAAAGATCTTGATTTTTCATGCAGAAAATAAAAGGGGTGAAAGCAATTCAACAGCATGAAAGGTGTCATGATTTCAAAAGCATAGAGACTTGTAAATTGACATTAATGAGTGCTGGAATGTGACTGATGCTGTATGCAGACTGAACTGGAAAAGACTTGGTGTTTCCCACCTCATGCCTGCAGTTCCCTGCTGAATCACAGCTACTAATTTCCAGTGCCGGTTAGGTTAACAGACCACCCCACTGTCATACCTTCCCAGATGTTCACGTGCTTCAGGCACCCTAGTCACTACTGCAGAGAAGCAGTATCAGGACAGTGTAGAATAGAGGCTGACTCCTGCTTGTGGCATCAGGTTATAGCAGTCTTCACAGAACTCAGATAATGTTTTTTTAAAGCTACCTGGACAAGAGGTAACACTCTCTTTGTTTTATCTTTAAGAGATTGAAAACCTGCAGGTGCTGAACTAACTCTAGCCCTTGGTGGATAAATGCAGTAGATGAATGGAGCCAAGTCCCAGCCCTATTTGCAGAGGTGGCACAGGGTCTTGTGTTGAGGAAGGTAACAGGCAAGTGCACAAACTAAGAGCACCACAAAGGACATCAGAGAAGCAGATGGCAGTATCATCAGTTTGAAAGGTGATCTCCTAATAAACATTTCAGAATACAAAAATCAAGCAATTACCCCATATCCCCTATGATCTTATATAACATGTAATAAAGCAAGAGCTGGTAGATGTGCCATGTGACCAGAAGTGTTGCTTTTGTCTCCTGTCCCTTTTCCACCTTCAAATATAACTCCCTGAAGAATCCTAGACAGGTGGTGTGTAAGGAGAGAGGCATCCTTCAGAGATGCTTTCAGCATCAGTGGTGTGCAAAAACTTCTCTGATCTTTCCCCAGCACAAACACCTTGGGCATGACATCAATTTCTATTCTCTCCATGGTCTGCTTCTATTACTGATCCACAAGAAAGCAGCAAAATCTCAGTAAACTCTCAGTGGGAGTTTATTCCTGTGACTGGGCTTTTCTAGGGCTTTTCTTCAAAGCAACTCTATATCCCTATCACTAGATTCAGTCTGCCTAAAAGTAACAAGCTGTCTTTTTATGCATATGATCAGAGGTAGCAGAAGCTACTTCCTTATAAAAATAGGAGAGAGAAAAAGAGAGTACCTCTTTGCTCTTCTAGTATCTGCATCAGGTAGTCAACAAAGAAAATATATTTTCTTTTACTAGGTAGGGCATCACATCTGATACTTCGTATTCCTCCTCCTGTTTCTTCAGGTTTTGCCAATAAATTTCAGATATTTTTCTATTTCTTTTATGGAAAAGAACTGCTAGGAAACCCAGAGAGTTTTAAGCAGACTCTTTATGAAATCTAGCCTCAAGACATCCCTGCCACCCTCCATCATCCCCAATGTCTCTTTATGACTTGTACTTCTAAATATTCAAGCATTTTGTTTTTCAATAGGTTGCTTTCTTCGTCTGTTTCAAGTGGTGAACTTTGCTTTGTCAGAGAATACAGAACTCTGCACTTGTCACCTTTTTTAGGTGAGAGCCTTACCAAACTTCCCACAAAGTTAAAATGTTCTATTTAATAATTTCTTTGTAATAGCTGTTTCCATTTTTGTAACTGGGGCACTACAAGCTGATGGTTGTCTCCAAGGAAGAAATGCCTTATTTACAAGCAACTTAAAAATATCACTTGAGCCTTTGAGAACTACTTTCCTGTTGTTGTAAATCCTTTCTCTTCAAGTACTTGTGTACTCTGGTTTTAAAACCAAACTATGAAGAACAGAACCTCACAAGACAAACCCTGCAAAACCTCACAAACCTCACTTCAGATAACAAATTCCACGAGCAGACAGAGAGATTTGCTCAAATGAGCAGCTCTGCTGGTGGATGCCTCGTTCCAGCCATTGTAAGAGCTTGCTCTGGGAATCTGCAGAAGCACAGCATCAGTTATTCAAAGCTTAAGTGAGAGGACCATCATGATTCTGAGCGGCACAGCAGGTTATATTGATTTTTAAGGTTATCCACCTTCAAATACATCAACTAAAAAGACTCGGCATCTCACGCTTTCACAGCTTGATGAATCAGATATTCTTCTCTCATTCAGTACGTTGGTAGTGTGTTTTGATAGAGAGGTAAGACATATGAATATGATCCCAGAAGAGATTAGATGAATACTCAAAGCTTTGTGTGATGTATATTGACGAATCAGTTTCCCCCTGTGGCTAGTCCATTATTGAGATGCCGGCTGTAGTACCATAGTTCAAGACTAATTTGAATTTTTGCATTAATTGGAGGTATTTGATCTCCATCTCATGGAACATATTGACTTGTGAAGAATAACTATGCTGAGAGGTCTAAACCAGAATCTATTATACTTGAACTCAGAACAGGCAACTTGGGGAATCTTAGAGCATCACATAAAACAGTGAAACATAAGAATTAACTCCAACACTGCAAACTTCCAATTTGCTTCAAACATAGTAAAAACCAGTGTTTAGTTGTTACTGTGTCTCAGTTATATCTAAACTTTCTCTTTTTTTCTGAAGGAAAAATGGAAGAAAAGGAAAAAGATTAGGGTTTTAAGTAGGAACTGTTCCTTCCAGATAAATAAACACAAACTGCCCTTAGATCATCTTACTGAGGAGTGTTACTTATTTCCTACAACGTTCAGTGACTGAAATGTGTCTCTGCTTTACAAAAGGCTGTTTTTTCTGATATATTCTTACAGTGAGCAGTGTGAGACTGCTGCCATTATTAAGGAGAGTAATTCCCAGAGAATTTATCGAACAGAGATTTTTATATACCAGCCTCTTCCAAGGGATAAACTACCAGCTATGGAAAATCATAGAATTGCAATTCTAAGTACTTATGCTCAAAAGCTCTCTGTGGTAACTATTCCATTCAAAAGAGAGGGTGACAGAAGAAACAAAAGAGAAGGCATCTGAGTGTGCACGCACTGACACAGGGAGCAGAATGGAGGCATGGCAGGGTGGCATAAAATCGGTATGCATGCTCATTGCCAAAGGGGAATGCAGTGAGTGTAAAGAGGAAGAAAATCAGGGAAGAAGAGCGCCTCAGGGAATGATGACCAGCTGCAGCAAAGGAGCCAGCATCTGCAAACACACTTCAGCTGCCCAGAACATTATGGGGAGCCAAATGTAACAAGTGCATGCCTGAATTCATGCTCGGGAAAGTCAGAGGTATGGTATGAGACTGGCACTTTGAATCTTCAGATCCTTAGCTTCATAATTATTGACTTGGTAATATTTTCCATGGAAACCTTGTCAGTAGTTTGCTCACTGAAATTACATGCTGAATAACCCAAGGAATATCTAAACAAAGACTGTAATTAAAATGAGAGCTTGATGTAATAATTCATATTGGTAATTAAAAGCAAAGTATTGGAGCACAATGCTTTTTCAGCTTTTGATGTTTCACTCCCTGACAGTTAGGGATTAGTGGGCTAATTCTGAGAGGTCCATCGGTGGCAGCTAAGAAAAGCCTGTCTTCAGCATGCTGAAATTTGGTATGCACGAGTTTGTGTTTCCACAGGAAAATGCTTAGGGGTCTAACTCTACTAAAAAAACTGAAAACCATGGCATGAATCCAAAAACTCTAGTTATGATAAACGTTATTTTGGAAATAGGTAAGCAAAGCAATCAAACTGCTATGAAAGCCAAAAAAAGAGCAGAAAAGGTGGTACCTCAAGTTATCACCCTTATAGTCACATGGCTGTTGCATCACATCATGACAGCACATTGCATTTTTGATATTTCATTCTGTTTTTCCGTATTACAGCTTGTTTCAATTATTTCAAAGGTTAACATCAGTTCTCAATTTTAAGAGTTTTAATCCTTAGCTTTTAAGCAGGCACAATGTCTCTGGTATACAGATTGATTTAACTACCAAATAGACTCTGCTTTGACTTGAGTCACAGCGGGTGCAATCCTGGTCAATGACAGAGAAGAGCCTGTGAAAATGTCAAACCACTCATAGACAGATGAGTAGAAGTGTGTAAGAAGGATGGAGATAAGGACTTCTTATCAAAGGATTAATTCAGAAGTAACAAAACTACTTCAAATTGTTGAGCACTATTTCTAATAGTCCTGTCTTATTAACTCAGATGTGATGGGGGATCCACTTTGAAAACCACAACCGCAATCAACCAAAAGACCTTTTCAATTTTAGGACTCTGAAGAAACCTTACAATTGTCCATCTGAACCACTGAGAACCGGAGTATCTGCCCATCCTGCCTCAAAACTACATCTTGGTTTATACTCTATTTAAAGCCTTGGATTGTGCACCCAAAATTTCCTTTGCAACTGGAAGTTGCAGAACCAACTGCAGCAGTAAAAGAAAACAGAGACTTGACTTCTCTCACTTTACCACATGTATTCAGAAATTAGCTGTAAGTATTATGGAAACTGGTAAGAGCATGGGTGTGTTTTATACTTTTCTCCTTGATATTCTAGAAGGACTACCAAAGCAACCATGCCAGTTAAAAGGATACCGTCATAGGTGAGAACAAATAGACAAACTCTCCAAAAGATGAAAAACTGACCTTCATTTTTTTATCTTAACTAGTAGCTAAACATGATAAACAGCCGATTTTCTTCCTCAAGTTCTTGGCACTTCTAAGTGTATCTCAAGTTAATTTATTTTCCCCAAGAAATCCCACAAGAATTATTAAGAACTAGGACACAAGTATCAAAATCATGTATCAACTGTATATGTTTTCTACGTGGAAAACATGTTTCAGAAAAAAAAGTGCCCAAATAGTTATTACGTTGCAAAGTAAAACTGCTGCTTTTGCAGAGAGTCTGGTAGCTCAACAAACTCTTTTTCACTTCATTTTACAGTGAACTGGAGAATCACTCACAGCTCCAGAATTTTTAGATATACTCAACACACAAAAGTTTTATTTTCAGTTCCTAAAAAAGAAGTCAACTTTCTGCACTTACATAAAATATTTCTTATATCTTCACTTTCTTCATGCAGGTGTGTACATTGAGAATTCAGTATCACAGGCACAAAGTATAACTGGGAAGAGTTATCAGATACTTTTTTTCTTTCTTTCTTTCTAGGACTATTTTCTCTGCCCCAGTGTCAATTCTATATTTTTCATAAGCCTCTTCAGTAGTTGAATCCTCTAAAGTCAGGTCATTTTATAGCACCCTAGAAAATGTTTGGCATATGCCATCTGGATGAACATATGGCAAAAATGTAATTAGAAAGAAAAAGGTTTGCTGGTTTCAGAAGTAGTTGGTGACAGCTTTTTGATAAAATTGGATGCAGGGAAATCTGACACGTAAAAAATTTGAAAATCCACTCTTCCTCCACTGCTGGGCATGATGTGCAATCTAAAGCAAGACAAAGTGAAGCAAAATCACAGTGAATAAAACTGACATGCATACAAATTTAGAGGAATGAAAAGATTTATACTCAGCTTCTGGCAGGCATAGGGAGAAACACACTAGAAGTATAATATACAATGACAATTAGTACTCTAATAATGAAGATATTATTTGAGTAATAAGTGAATGCTTCTGCAATCTGCACATAGTGTGTGAAATGCTATACCCTGGGAAGAAAACTGTCCTGGTTTAAGATAAAACAGAACTGACTTCTTCTTTCTGTGCTTGAATCCCACAAAGAACTTGTGGAAATAAGCCTCAAGCCTTGACTGCATACTCACAGTGTTTTGGTTTGAGTTTTCGATTTACAGATTGCCAGAGAGGCTCCCTTTTACTTTCTTTATCTCAGGATGGCCACAAGCATTTCTGGAGCTATGTTCATGATGAACACTGAATTTCCAGTCTGCTGTATTGAGATGAGGCTTGTCAGGCACTAGACAAATAGCAGCATTTGCAGAGAAACACCTAGTGAAAACTGGCCATGACAAAGAAAGTCCATGAGAGATGGAAAGGGAATATATGGATGCTACAGAGAGGAGTTATGAATATCGCAAGGTAAGTTACAGAACAGGAAAAGGAGAAAAAATGGGAAAAAAATATGTATTTCAAGGCTTGACTATGTTAGAAATAAAATCTCTAAGGATAATTTCTCCCAAAGGAAGAAAAACAGCAACACTGCCAACCTGAATGCTGGAATTGCCTCCTTTGTAAGCAGAGCATGATGCCAGCCTCTCTCTACCTTCCTTACTGCCTGCAGTGCACAGCCAACAGCAATGCACTGACAATGAGTATGTCTAAAATGCACCAGAACACATATGGCACATAATGGACGCCTACAGCCCCTCCTTAATGGGTAATTATGCTGCTATGCACTGTATTGATTGGCATTCCTGCATCCAGTATCCTGCCAAATATTCCCCTCCACGATGATGCTTGCTTCTGGATTGGAAGCCTGCAAGTTTTTATAGCCAAAGGAAGTTCACACCTAATAGAATGTGATTGAAGAGCCACTTGCCTCCTAAATGTGATACCAGGGCAAGCCGTGTGCTGGGGCTGCAGAGACACAGGGCAACTTCACCATTGGAGGGAGCAAGGCAGCAGAAGAGGCTGAGACTAACTTTAGCAGGTTATGCCAAAGTCCCAAACACAGCATCGACTGAATCTTGTTTTTCCTGGAAGAGGAATTCCACCAAGTTACTGTCATTTCCTTCCTGGAAGGAGCCTTTCAGAAAGTCAGCTCTCACCCACACAGCATAGGCTGGTGGGACGGTTCAGGGAGACAGGCTGTTCAGCCACCCGCCTGGCCCATGGCTTTCAAGAAGGAAATAATACAAATTGTTTTAACTAGAAAGAACAATTACTGACCCTTCTCCAAAGCAGGCATTTCTCACACTTCATGGGATAGGATCTGAAGCACACCTGGTCTTTTTTCCACAAAAATAGGAATTTTTCTTTATGTGATCTCAGCAGCTCCATTTAGGATAGTGAGCTACACTGAGGGCTTTAAAGATGAGCTGAAATGTAACTTTTCATTATCTTCTAGACATGCAACAGTAAGTCCTGTAGAAACTAAAAAAGCGACAAGGAGAAAAAAAGATCTGCTGAACTGCAAGTACACAATAAACACATCTGAGCCCAAAGTGTTCTCTGTGAAATGGAATGAACAGTTCCTATTCATCCTGCTTTTGAGAGGTTTCTCACCAACCCCACCAATAGCAGCCTGTTATCTCCTGCCCAGCCTAGCTCTACAGCAAGCAGCAGGAGCCTAGGCTGCGGGCTGCCAGCTTTTCTCACCCAGCAAAGAAAAGGAGCTGTGATCCACAACCCAACACAAACAATCTGTCCAATCAAAACGTTAAAAAAAGGAAGGGGGTGGGAGAAACTCCATGGCAATAGCTTCTGAGGTGGTGATTAGATTAGGAAAGCTCTTGACTAAAAAAAATCTGATCTAGTGCAATGGTGAAGTCTTGCTCTGACATGCACCTGTCAATCTCTATAAACTGGGTGGGTACCCTGGTAGCATGGTAAAAAGACAGAATCCAGATTTAACTTTCCCATCATAAATCCCTCCTCCTGCTGGTTCTGGCATGAAAAAACAGCTGAAATACCAAAGTCTCTGCTTCAGCATCTCTGTATTTCCCTACCTTCTAGTAGCTCAGCGCAGTTATGAACATATGGAGATAAGTACAACAGCAGTAAAATGCATTTGTTTCTTTTGAACTTTATCTTCCTTGTTACTTCAAGCAAGTCCCCAAGGGCTCTGAATTGTTTCCTGATTTCCTTCCTTTTCACAGTTTACACTGGAGGGCTCCTGAAACAAAGTCAGCCCTTCTGGTGGAGCTACATCAACTCTGCATTTCACCTTCAGCAAAACAGAGCCCTTCTCAAGTGAAAACTAAACATCATCTGAAAGCAGCAATCACGTCAAAGTAATAACATACGGGTTAGCTGATACAAAGTAGGTACTCAGCATCATAGTTGACTAGCTTATCCACCTTTATTCAAAGGTTCAGGGATATAAATTACTGTATCATTCAATGGATACAGCTCTCTGCACTCAGAAGCAGATTAGAGAGTTAGCATCAGCAAAGGGCAACATAGGAAACCAGTGAAAAACCTAGTTAGAAATGTGGGGGTCACACAGAGAAGCGATCTGTATATCAGCACAATAGCTGTCTCCAGTTTCTCATGTCAAACATCAAGGCTCAAGCACAGAGAAGCTTAGAAAGATTCTGTACTTCTATATAGAAGTCCAACCTCTGCACTGAAGCAAAAAGTGGAAGAAAAAGCATTCCTTTCTCCAGCTACCAGACAGAAGAGAGTTTATGCAAAGTGAAAGCGATCTACAAGCAATTGAGGTGTACAGAATGACTTTAAGAGATTTTCACAACAACTCAAAAGCCACAAAATCAAGCCTTCACATTCTTGAAGTGAAGCCTTCACCATCAGCTTTCAGAGCAAGCCTTCTAATTCTTTTAACAAGTCTAGAGAAGGCTTGCAGGACAGGGGGGAGATACAGAGGATGTCTCTTTCTTTCCCCTTCCTTTTAAAAACACACAAATAGAGAGGATTATTCTTCTTGACTACTGATCTGGGAGAGTGCCATTACAACTCCTCAGCAAATGCAAAATGAGAAAGAGAACTTAATTGAAATTATCCAGAATGACACATTGCACTGATGGGAGGTGAGGCTGCCAGATAAAGCTGTTATGTGAAAATTAATTTGGGGTATAGAAAGAAGAAAGAGAATCAGGTATGTTTGATTTTTAAAATTTTTTATTTCCTTATAGATTACTTGTTATATTTCAGCTGGATGATTTTTTTGGGCCTACTATTTACTTTCAAAGTAAGTTGCTAACTTTTTAAAGTGAGACCATTTCTAGTAACCACAGATTATTTTATATATCTTAAAATCAGGGCTGCTAGTGGTCGTATTTCAGATTCACTACATCCAGAAGGCTTTTGCTAAAATTCTGTGGGTGATTTCCACTCTATACATGAAGTATTTGACATAATATATAAGTATATATAAAATATATATATATAATATATGAATATTACACATAGTAATGATGAAGAGGAAACATTTCCTCCTTGCATTTAGAACTGCAAGATTTCCCAAGAGGCAAAGATTTGCCAAAAGGCAATAATGGACATTTCAAAACAGACTCCTTGGGGTTAAACTGAGTTGACAGCTGTTCTAGGGAAGTCCATTCAGACAGAGGCCCTGTACTCAACAGATAAAGAAAAAAAAAATCAAACACGTCACCTACACTAACCTTGAAAAAAATAATGTAATAAAAAGAAAATAATACTGGACAGTGCAGACAGGATGACCAGCACATCAAATCTCCCTATTGTCTTTGAGAAGTCCCAGTTCACTGTAAACAGATAAAGGAAGCTCTTAACGAAGTAGGCAAACAAAATGTGCCAGAATGGGAGTTCAGACACCATGGAATGAAGGTCATGTGCTTTAGTGAAACACTCTTACTTCAAAGTGGAAGAAAATGTTATGTTAGGGATACAAAAAGGAGAAGGGTGTATATCCAGGTGAAGCTGAGATGTTTTGCTCCAGGCAGGGCTAAAGTCAGTATAACAGAGTAATAAATACTGATCACAAAATTCTACATGCAAAACACAAGAATTTATTTAGCCTATAAATAATCAGCCAATGTCCAACCCAACTTTAGAAATATTGCTAATATATCAGATAAATACAACATTATTAATACATCTTAATCTAAATATTCATTAGGTAATTTGTCAACACCGCCAAAATTTCTTTTTACTCTAGGAGTTTCTATTAGGAATTATATTTTAGGTGAAGCTCCTGCTAAGCTTAAGACACTGGGATTGTGCCTCTTTTCCCACAAAAAAGAAAAACTCAAACCATTGAAACTTCTGAAATAAAACAAGAAATTAATAGACAGTGTGAGATAAGTAATTCTGGTCTACAGAGCAAAAATCACTGGCCAGAAGAACAAAACTATAAAATCGGAAAAGAAAAGTATTTGAAGATATTTTATCTTTTATCTCTTCATGTTGCTCTTCTACTATTCTTATCTACCACAAATATTTTTTAAATATAACAAAGTTACCATTTTGAGAAACTTCTAATTCAAGGAATGAAATCTTTTCTGCAGTATACGCAACACATACTGCATTTTTTCTACTGTAAATAATACAGTAGAGCTCTACAAGGTTTCTAAATAGGCATTTAATGTTGATGAGGAAAAAATGCAAAGATTTTAATACAGTATTTTTGCATTTTAGTAAGAGCACATAAAAATCACAATCTGATGAAAAATGCAGTCTTTAGATATGTAATATACTCTTAACAAAGAATGTGAGACAGATAAGTAGCATAAATATGCTTAATGTCTGAACTTTCTAAAAATTAATTCAAGTGTTAGATGATTATGCTCTACATGCTTCACCTTTGAACTCCAATTAACATCTTTAGAGACATTCATAAAAATTATGTGCAATTCTGCAAGGTCTCGAGAGCTCACTTTAATATCCACTGGGGTCACCAAAAAAGAGAGACAGGTATTGTCACAATCAGCCCCATTAGATCTGACATACAGAGCACAACAGCTCCAACAGCTACAGTGGTCTACAAGAGCTGACCCTCTTACATATCAGGAAGAATTTGTGGCTAATAGCTACCTTTACCATTAACTTCTATCAGACTTAGAGTTTTCAGTTAATTTCAAACTATGATGGTCCTTACTTTGGAGTTCAGAACAACTCTACAGATGTTTTGGCTTTTTGGTTAAGCCACAAACATAGCTGTCTCTTCTGAAATTTAAAAGATGATAAACTTGGCAAGACCAAATCTCATGCCTTTGAAGTTTCAGCACTGAGAACATACAAAAAGTTCTCTGCAATATTGATTTTTTTTTTCTTCTTTTATGAAAAACAATATTGGTGAATTTCTAACACTAAATATAGTGCTGATTTTAGAGACTCAGACTTTCAGACGAAGTACAATTTAAAAAACACTTTGGTCCCACTGCTCCTACACATATTTTCAGACTACAATAATACAGGATACAAATGGTTTTTGCACAATCATAGAATGTGTGGAGTTGGAAAGGACCTTCGAAGGTCATCCAGTCCAACCTCCCTGCAGTAAGCAGGGACATCCCTTACTAAATTAGATTGCTCAGAACCCCATCAAGCACGGCAGTGAATATGTCTAGAGATGGTGCCTCAAACACCTCTCTGGCAACATGCTCCCATGTTTCACCACCTCCATTGTGAGGAATTTCCTTCTAATATCTAATCTAAACCTGCCCTGCTTTAGTTTTGAACCATGGTCCCTCATGCTGTCACTACATGCCCTTGTAGTAGGGCAAACATTCCCTCCCCAGCTTTCCTGTAGGCCCTCTTCAGGTACTGGTAGGCTGCTATGAGGTCCCCCTGGAGACTTCTCCAGGCTGAACAGCCCCAACTCTCTCAGCTTGTCCTCACAGGATAGGTGCTCCAGTCCCCTGGCTATCCTCGTGGCCCTCCTCTGGACTTTGTGCTTGTGCTTAGGGCTCCAGAGCTGGATGAAGAGTACTCCAGCTGGGGTCTCTCAACAAAGCAGAGTAGAGGTGCAGAATCACTTTCTTCTGTACTTATGCTGTGCGTATTCACTGAACAGAGTAATACTGAAGAAATAAGCCCTAATTTTCAGAAACATTTTGATTTCTTACTTCTTAAAATTAAGAGCAAGGATCGATCAGAGCCACTGGCAGTGAACATAAATTGGTTTAGCTTATAAATAGTGGTCACCTTCAGTGTCAGGTTGCTCTCGGGCTCAGGCTAAGAGGATGGAGCACTATCTGGTGGCCATACTGTATTCAACAAGGCAATTTTGATTTGGTTAGCTGTGGTCAATTCCACAAAAAAAATCCCACAAAACCAAAATAGAACAGAAAATAACAAGAGTTCTGAAATACATGCTTGTTAAAACATGATTCATTACATGCTTGGGCAACAAAGTAATAGTTAAATTTAGGCAAATACTATTCCCCCATTAAGCTGCAGACCCTATCATCAGAATAAATCAATTCTGTAGGAAACATTCCAGTGAAGAAGTCCCCAATTAACTATGTTTCAATTAATCAGGATATTCTGTAATAATGTTTTATAATTCTATTTCACTTCTTGGCTCACATAACATCACTGAACCATAGTGGCCTTTAAAACATAGGGCAGAATTTAAACATCATGGCATAGCAGAAGAGGGAAACCTCTGCACAATTATATCAGTTAAAACCTCAACTCCACTATATATAT
Organism: Turnix velox; assembly: GCA_013400935.1. Lineage (NCBI taxonomy): Eukaryota > Metazoa > Chordata > Aves > Charadriiformes > Turnicidae > Turnix > Turnix velox. Next base: position 144,052 of record VZTY01015781.1, read on the forward strand.
TGTGACCTCATTTTAGTGTCTACACAAAGCACACTGAACCTTGAGTTTAAATGTCTGCTATAAAAGTAAAGAGCATTCCCATCAAGGAATGAAAAGCTGAGCCAAATCTGCTAACTTAGGTTCAAGCCTGCAGCTCTACAGGGACCAGATGCCCTTATTTTAATGTACATAGAACTAGAATAATAGAATTGCCTAGGTTCGAAAGGACCTTTCAGATCATTGAGTCAAATCATCAACATTAGTTGGACAACAACCATCACTGAACCATGTATCTAAGGACTATTTCTACCAGTCCCCTAAATACTTCTAGGGATGGTGCCTCGACCACTTCCCTGGGCAGCCTGTTAACACAACATATAAACTGATGTCAGAGATGCCTAAATCATTTAGGATGAAATGGGAGTCAGGCCCGAGGTATTTCAAAGCAGCAGTTTAAATTACGCATGGCTGGAAGATCTGCTCTAAACCTGCAATCTCCAATGGATCCTGGCAATAAACCCAGGAGGTCCAGAAGAACATCCCCTATTTTCAGCTGCCAGCTGGAGATTATAATGCCTCGACACCACTCTGCATCCTAACTCTCGTGACAAGTCCCCTTGCTCTGCCATCCATCGGCGGCCCCTGCTGGTCAACACCTTCCCACCAAACCTCACAGCCTCCTTCAGTTTTGATATGTTAAACACCACAAGTAAACATATACACACATATATATCTCCAGAAACTTGGTACTTCTAAGTGAAAGTAGGACATCACTTTCTGGACATTCAGAGGCCATGTTCAGCATATGTAGGAAGCACATATTACTTAAAAGAAAAAACTTCCTTTGCATCCTTACTTAAGCAAGCAACTTGCATATTTTCAGATCACATATAGTTCAGTCTATAAATGGAACCAATTTTCATCATTTAATCTCATCACATTTTATTTAACAAAATATGCAAATGAAATTGTTATTATTCCAGAAATCAAGAACTCAGAAAGATTAATTAAGGAAGTACTACTCAGTTCTTACAAGCAGTTTAACATTCACATTTTGGAGCAGAAGAGAAAATATCTATCACATCTGGAAATAAAATTATTCTCCAAGTTCTGTTTTGAAGCAGGAGTCAGAGACTCTCACAATTGTTTAAAAAGATCTGGAAATTAAAAAAAGCCAAAGCTCACTCTACCATTTCCTAAAATGAAATAAAACATCTAGCAAAAATCTTCTCTGGCGATGTATAAGTAACCAACTAACTGCTTTATCAAAATACTATAAAATAGAAGGAATTGATGTTGGAAAAGTTGTAACATTTTCAATCAGATTCAATCTGACTTGTAGGACAACGGTTTACCATTTATTCTCTGGTGTGGAAAAAAGAAAATCCATTAAAGCATCAGCAATTCAGGGGACATTATGTCCGACCATTACAGTTTTCTACAGGTGAAATAGCCAAGGAAAAAAAATCATCTGTGCTTTTGAAAAGTTTCATTTAAGCTTCCATGCCCACATTCTGTAGAGGTCTGATTTAAATACTTAAAGCATTAAGAAAAACAAAACAAATCAGAAAAAAATGGCAGCAGCAGAAAAAAATAGATAAGATCCTTGAATAAATATTTCTATTACACTTCATCAACGAAATTTCTCCTCTTCTGTTCTTCTAAGTAAGAAGGACAGGGAAAAGAAACCTCTTTTAAGATAAAACAGTAAGTCATTCTTGTTAATATATAGGTAGGTGCCTAGCATAAATTCAGTGTACCCACGTGTGAAAGTGGAATTCCATCCACTGTAAGAAGGTGACAAACTAGCACCATCTTTGGGGAGGAAACCCAAGGCCAATCAAGAGATAGGTCATATATACAATATTTGAAGAGTGAAGGGAAAGGGAAAAAAAAAACCAAACAATTAAGGAACACGAGCATACCAATCCAGACTGACTTTTTAAAGTCAAACCATATAAGAGAAGGAGGAATGAGAAGGAAAGGAGAGGCGGTAGAGATGAAATCAGAGAAGAAGCCACTCATCAGCGAACTCCACAATTCTTTTTAATTGTGTAGCATGGGAAAAACCTCACTGCTGCCAAGACAAAATGCAGAGTTAAACTTCTGAATTACAGGGAAGACTCCATGTGATACCTGTGGCATTACAGACTTCAAGTGCAGAAAAAATTACGAAAAAACTTTCTAGAAACTTCCATAACTCCCTTAATCTTCTTTCAGTCTCCTCCCAAGGACTGACAAAAAGTCCTGTTTTCCTACCGAGATGCTTTCTTGCAGGTTAGTACAAACGTTAATCAACATTTAATTCCCTTTTGAGCCCACTGGCAGACTGAGTTACAGTATCAACCGAGTGAAATTCAGTCCAGGCAAGACAAAGATGGTGTTTATGAGAAGCAGAGAAACATCTGGAGGCCTTGGGAATGGTTATTATCTCACTTTCTATTAAACACAGCTGTCTTTGGTGTGCTCAATCAACCTGCATTCTCCATACTTCTTGTCACCCTGAAAGGATATTTCCCACTAAAATGAACATGAGGCACTGTAAACTCACTGTAACAAGACCAAAGTAAGTTCTAACTTTAAAGTCTTCTAATTCCACCAGCACACAGAAGACCAGGTACAGCTGTTGTGTACAGATTCCAGTGTACAGCCAACATGATGACTTGTGAAATCTTTTCCAGGAGAGCCAGGATCCATGGAGAAAAAGGTGTCACTAATCCAGTCATAAAGTTGTATAGGTGTTATCAGATGAAATAAAACATGAACACAAACCAGTAAGTTTCTTCAAGAATAAAACTTGTCTCTCCCTCTTAGATCCCCTCAGAGGTGTAACTATAGGCAATCAGAAGATTGATTTCTCTTTCCCATTTTGCACGGCTGTTGTCAAATTGAGGGTGCAGTGCAGCTTCCACATTGAATAGTTGGACATAAACCTGCATTTTACATACTGTCAAGGTCAAATCAATCCCCTAAATTCAAAGGACACATCACAATCCAGCTTGGAATATCTGCACATCCAGGTCCTCTGCTGGTGCCTGCACTCCTTTGCCTCTGCATGTGCATTCCTTTCTGGTTCTTCAGGCAACACTATGCTTCCAGTATATTGCTTTGAAGAAATCTAAGTCAGTCACACTGAAATTTACTTTCCAAATCATGCTTTAGATACTTTTTTACTGAATGCTGAGTTCAAGGGAAGAAAGAAAAGGAAGTTTGGAACAAATAATCTCCTCTACCAGTGGAAGGCTGCTACTATGGTTTGATCAGGCTCTTGAAGTTACAAAATATGGAGCGCTTGGGATTCAGAGCAGACAACTCTCTGCAGTAAAATTAGCTATCCATCTCCATTCTCCTGTATATAAATGAGCAAACAAGTTACAGCCAAAGTGTCTGCCTGCATGGTCTGCTTAGTAATTCTGAATGCAGGACTATCCAGTGCACAGACACCCGGAATTAATGTTGAAAATACCCTGGCAGTCAGTTATTACTACTGATAAATATTAAATTGGATGACAGACTGTACTATAAAAACTGTGAAACTAAAGAAATTAAATGGTTAGGTTTCAAGCCAGAGAGACATGTCTTTTAAAACATGAAACCAGAATTCTTCAGTAGGCAGAGACTTGGGAATAGCTAATGATTGATCAGGAGCAACTTCAAAGCAGATGAGTCTACAAAGCAAAGAGACTCATCACATAAATCTGAAGTCATTAATAAAGCTTATCTTGTATAATTATCATCATATGGATGATGCTGGTGGAGCGAGCACAAAGCAACATGAGTAGAATTTACTAAATATGGTAAGCTGCTGTCCTCCATTCAATATAGCTTGGTATTTTTTAAAAAGAAGTTATATTTGTGGGTTTTTGCATAGTAATTATCTCTGTATGTATAGTAATTATCTTTTGTATCTCTATCTTGGGTTGGAAGGCAACAGATTTTGAGAAAGTACTTTCTCCTTCCTAATTTTGGATTGAACTCTGAAAGCTCAACTTTGACACAAGAGCTAGGTGTTGAGGCACATGTTTCTGAGCCAAAAAAGTGATATCACAGACAGATGACCTGATCTCAGGAAACAAAGTTACCTCCATCCCAAATTATTTATAGTCTTAGAACAATACAGAGAAGACTTACTTCATGGTGTCCACAAAGTCCATAAACAGGAAATGAATATCCAATGTGCTGCTCTCATTGTCACCTGCTCCATACAAACACTTTTCAATTACACTATGATCAGGCAGATTGTATTCAGTAGTCTGCTGATGATTTCAGAGCATGATGGCTATGTTTAAGTCCAGGAGGTGATGAGGTAGACAGCTACCCCATGGCCCTCAATGGTTTGAAGGCCTGGGAGCAGCACACACTGCACGTAGAGTTTGAACCTGCAGTGAATGATGTCCTCCAAGACTGAGCAGTAGGTCTGCTATAGCAGCTACTTGATGTCCTTGGACTTTAACAGTAAGGTCTCAGAGTCTTTCCAAATTGGGCTGATCTTACTGAGTAGGAGCAAGGTCCTCAAGTTGTAGGAAACTGCATCCAGTGAGGAGAGGCTGTAAGACAAGCAGCTTCTGACTTGCCTCTGTCTTATACTGGTGGAAATCTTTTAAATTATTTTTGTCTCCATCTGAATGATGAAACAAGTTCCTCAAGCAGAAAAGCTCAGCTGTGTCAGTGCAAGCCCAGGAGCATGCTCCTTGGTACATTGCTGTCCCCTGAGCCTGAACGTAGGAAGACAAACATGAAGTCCAACAGCAGTTGCCTAATGCACTTGTGGGGAGAATGCTCAGATCCTTATGAATAAATCTCTCGGATGCTCTATAAAGAATGATGTTACCTGTAACAAATTCATCACTCTATCTGAGCTCCAGGAACACATGCTGCTTCACAGCAAGGCTATATTGTACCTATTTGGTTAGGCAGGAATGGTATCTTTTTTAAGAATGGCAGTAAATGAAAAACCTTAAGCTTCTAGGCACAAAACCCCCCCCTCTTACCAGTTTGCCTAATAACAAGCTATTAGAGCAGTATCTGACAAAACAGGTGAGCTTTTTAACCAGAAAACTCCAGTGCCCAAAAGCATAGTTTTGGTTTTGTTTAGTTTTTCCAAACTACCTTTGTCATCCTAGGAAAAGATAATACCTCTGCTAAAAAACACTGCTTCACTTCTATTTCTAGACACATCACAGTAAGAATAACACTACCAGCACAAATTTATTCACTGTTTCTCAGGGACAGTTCTCTCTGACTCACTGTTTTTAACATACTGGATACTGGATAATATACTGGAAACAGGCTTATCCTGCCTTATCTTAGATCAGATTAAATTCAACCATAAATATTGGAAGATATCAGCTGGAAAGTACTGCTTGGCTGCTCTGTTCAGTAAGTCAGCTACAGATCATGATAAATCATATACAGAAGGCAAATGAAGCTTCCCTTTGAAGCTTCTGGATGGATGAAGCTTCTGTACCCCTTTGCTTTGCAACCCACAGTGCTAAATGATTTGGTTACTTTCACGTACAAGAAGTGTAAAATGCCACAACCTTGTTTGCAACAATCAAACACAAACAGTCATATTTTAAATCTTGTCTTTAATACCATTGACAGGTAATCAGAAGTCGTTTTCTGTCCTGATGACAAGGGCTAATGTCCATAGAGAATTCTTGCAGATTTGCTCAAGTTTGTCAGAAGAATGGTACAACTAATTGTGGGACTAAATACAGAGCCCACAACATGCCTGTGTATCTTAAAGGGATTTCTAAGGTCCTCTAAGCAACTTCAAAGAAATAATTCATTACAAGGAGTAATGTGCCAAGCGATATACAACGGCACATAAATCAAGCTTAAGAGCAAACCACTTGGTGTCTCTTTCTGCCATTCAGATGACAAATATATCCTTTAAGTGTATCTACCCCTGTCAGTAGGTACAACACCAAAGTAGGTATTGACAGGCATTGCCTTTGAGGATGGCCAGAGTGGTTGTGGGATGCCATGTAATTTTTAATCAACACAAAGCCTCAAAGGTAGTTCAGTAATAGCATTACACACAGCACATTTTGTAAGATGCAATGACAATATAATGCAACTTTTCAAGTTTACACAGCACGTGTTTAAAGTATCCATTATCAAGCCTTGAAAGGGAATAATTTCCTTAACATGGGTTCTCTAGGAAACAGACACTCTCCTTTGGGTAAAAAATAGCTTCAGCCAGCTGGATTACTGACAAAAATGAAAACTGAAAATGCAGTTTAACTAAGACAGACGTGTTCTCCCAAGTACTTACACATTTTTCTTTCCCCAGGTATTTCTCAACAGATAACCAGTCTTGTTCTGCAAATGGACTAAAAGACTCCAGTATCCCCCACCTCCCTCTTTCGTATTTCCAAATAATATGCAAGGAATACTAGCCTGAGAACATTTCTGTCACTATGGCAATACTAATAAATTAATTATGCCAGAGGCTGTTCCCTGGTGCTGAGAGCAAGCAGCACAGAACAGCCTGTGCCAACATTATTACTGCACTGTAGTTCTCACTGTAATAATTCCCTTAACCTCCACAACAGAAGGTGCTTTGTCCAAAATAACCTTGTGGAGTAAGATCACAGCCCATACCAAATCCCACTCTATGGCCAGGATTTATTTGTGCAAGTATTAAGTGGCACATGGAAAAGCATGTCAAGGACCATTCTAGCAATTCAGCTGTATGGCCTATAAAGTTCTTGCCCCTGGAAACATCATGTGATACTGCTTAATTTACACCAGCTTCCAGTCTAAAACAATAGGATCTTCCTGAAAAAGTCTGTAGCAGCTTTAGTCTAAAATTAATTGACGGCAGTAATGAAAGTTTCAATAACTGAAGTTCTGGGGTGTTAAGCCTACCATCATCTTGAAATATCAGTAAAAGTATCATGTAGAATGATCTATAAATGTGACCTTTTAAATACACTGAACAAGAGTCAACCAGTTTCTTGTGGAATTGTAAAAACATCCATTAAATGCAGCTTCTGCACAGGAAGCCTCACACTAACAGATTGCTGTAAGATGGGAAAGCATTATCAGGGAAGTTACTGAATCACAGAGCAATTGAAGCTGGAAAGGACTTTTTTCAGATCATCTAGTCCAAAATCCTTCTCAAGCAGGGCCACCTATAGCAGGACAGTGCCCAGCTGGGTTTTGATTACCTCTGAGGATGAAGAATCCACACCCTCTCTAGGCAACCTGTTGCAGTGTTTGATCACCCTCACAGAAAACAAGTGTCTAATTTGTACCCTTTCCTCTACTGCTGCCAGGATTCCTCTTCTTCATTGCTTCCTATCAAGTATTTACATACGCTAATGAGATCCCCCTTAGGCTTCTTTCCTCCAGGCTGAAGAATCACACTTTCTCAAACTCTTCACATGTGTCAGTTGTTTATCCATCTTCGTGGCCCTGCACTGGACCTCACTTCACTAAGTTCATATTTCTCCTTTATTGGGGAGCCACAGACTTGACCCAGGGTTCTGGATGTGGTCTCATCAGTGCTAAGCTAAGAGAAAGAACCACTTTGCTGGACCTGCTGGCAATATTCTTTATAATGTAGCCCTTGCTGTTTTGACATGAGAGCAACTTCCTGATAATGTCACCTTGGTGTTCAGTAGAATCCCCGGATGCTCTTGTGCAAAGCAGTTTTCCAGTTGATCAGCCCCCAGGCTGTACTGGTGCATAGGGTCGTCTACATGCAGGAGCTTGCGTTTTAAACCTCTTGAACTTCAAGAGGATCCTGTCTGCCCATTTCTCCAGTCTCTCAAGGTCTTTCTAAATAGCATGACACTCAACTGGTGTATCAGCTGCTCCCAGTTACTTTACATTTTTACATTTTGCAGACTTGCAGAAATGGTTCATATCCCCCATGAGGGAATGTGAGGCTAATTCCAGTTGCCTGAAGGTCTCATTTACATCTTCCCGATCAGGCAGCCTATAACAGACACTAACTACAGCATCACCTGTGTAGGTTTGTTTACCTGCCAGCCAGCTGCAAGGTGGGTCATAATCCCATTCCCACAGAGTTCCTTGCTTCCTAGCTGCTGTTTCAAATGAAGGATGAGTCCTCTTCATCACCTGCAGCATTGCAATCGTGTGAGCTATCCCAATAAAACTCTGTGACACAGGTCAGGTTATAGCCCTCTAAGTGCACACCTGTTTGCACTCCATGCTATGGGAAATAGTGAGGTGGCATTTCAGAGAGGCACCTTCCTGAGCATGCTGCTTCTTCAGAAAGGGCCTGAGGGCTTTCCATGAAATGCTGTCCCACAGCCACTTTCTTTATTACATGCCTGTGCTTCAACTGATTCTACTTAAGCCTAGTATTGTTGATTGCCACAGCCCTTGGTATGCCATGTCCACCACTTCAGCTGCTGAGAAACTTCCTCCATTTTTTCCATGTTAAAGCTCTATTACTAGGCTGGACAGCAGACTTTCCTTTGAATCTTACCCTAAACATCTGCTGCTCTGAGCAGCAAAGCTGTACTTACAATTTTACATGGATGCACAGAGGAGCATTATAAAGAAATCATTTTCCACAGCAAAACTTGAAACTTATACAGCAAAAATCTGCTGCATATCAAATTGAAAAATGACTAATTTATAAATCTGATTACTTTTCCCTACAATGCTTTACCATGTATATGCTAAACATGGGAATAAGGAGATAAAAAACATCCTTTGCCTTTGAGCAATTTATGATGAAAACAGCGATTTCATGCTTCTGCTCACAGGTGTTTGGGTAATAAAAGTACTGAGGTGAAACAAAAAATCTTCTCATAATTTTTTAATACAGGCTTACTGCAAATAAAAAAGATTATTGTATCTAATAATGTTTTCATCTTTAACCTTAGATACACATTTTTATAACAGCTTGCATTAATCTGTATACATCAAATAACTTAGCCCAAAGTACTTTTATAAAATAAATAGAACTCAGTGCAACAAGCCACATAATATAAATTGAATACAAGAACTATATGAGCAAAGTGCTGCTGCTCATTATAAGCCAAACAAAGTTTTGTAATAAGTTAGTTTTACAGTTAGCTTCTTAAAAAAATAATAAAAAAATGCTTTTTCTATATTATATATATGAGCATAAATCAGATATAGGACATATGACTGAATTTCCCAAACACTGTATGCTCTCAGGAAAACCACAATGCTGGCAACAAAAAGCAAGTGTGTGTAAGTTGTTTAGCTGTTAGCTATACAGCTGGAGCCAGAACATGAAAAAAAATTAACTATTATTCAAATTACTCATATTTACCTTGATTAAGATATGCTTGACCACAAGTCAAGATTTTTCAGATGTCTAGGGATAAGTGCTTCTATTCTTCAGATAAAAACACTATGACAGGTTCTGAACCATTGCCTCAAAGGCATTATAGCACACATGCCAAATTAGTGGCTACCTTAAAAAAATCTTTCAAAATATGAAAAGTGAAGACTAACATGCTCAGGGTAAAAAAGACTTACGCAAAATTAATTCTGAAAAAAAATCTTTCAGAGGTATATGTGGAACAAATCATTGAATTATAAGCAATTTCACATGTGAAATTAAAAACAAGATCTTTAAATTCAACTCAGTAGAAGGTTTATTAAAATTAACTAAGGTCTGCTGAAAGCTAGATTATATTTTTTAATTTGTTTTAATAATTTCATACTCCTCTCTTGCCTTTAGTCTAAATGACATTCAGTGAGGGAAAAATATTTACTTAATCTCCAAAAACAACTTTTAGAGAAATACATAGAAGACCAAATGCTTATCCTGTGGGAAAGAAGAGATCAGAACAGATCTTACTACATTTTAACATTCACTACATGTGAATAACACTGATTCTTCTATCAGCATCCATCAAAAATGACAGAGCTTCTTAGGAGAATAAAAAGAGAAGACAGCTGAGATGCAAGCCCCATCTACCCAAAGTCCTGAAAAGCAACGAGTCAGTCCTGCTCCATCTGCTGTGGGTTTTGCAACAGATTTGATATTGGTCAAGCATTGTCCTGAGGATCAGCGTGTGAGGAGCTAAAAACTCAAGATGATCAGACCTGGGACTCAGGCTGGACTCACCCTTGCTCAGGAGAAGTCATTTCAGTGACTGGAAAAAACAGACTTTTTTCCTCACCTTCCCAGCATCTGGGCACCAAGCAAGGATGCACAATGCTGGAGGTAGACTGGCTGCTACCTGCTTAGCCTAAAGCTGCACTGTAAAGTCTGTCAGTTGTCTCATCAAAAACATTATCCACAGACAAGCTGAAGCAAGGCCAAATGACTCATCTGACACATGTCATACTTGGTCCCGCTTCTGCTTTGGTGAGCATTTCATTCATGTTTACTCAACATGAAACAGGGCCATCATGAGCAGGAAAGCCAAGTGATGATCTTGAATGGGGAGCAGGAATCATGGGCTCGCCTCACCAGGAAAAGGAGGAGATCAGCTAACTCAAAAGCAGGTAATTTTAAAAAGCAAATGCAGTTTCCCATCTTCAGGCAGCTTTTTGAATTAAGCTCTGAATGGGCTGTTCTCATGTAGAATAATGTGAATTTTGCAGTACTTCTTGTTCCAGTCAGGGAACAGGCAGGAAGAAACAGTAACATACTAGATTCCATTTTATCTGAAATAGCAACCAAGCTGAAAAAACAATTATTCCCAGAGCATAGCTGCAACTTCTCATGGAGTCTGTTAACTGTAACAAAATCTATGAGACTCTCCCATGCAGAAAAGACTACTACATCCCTAGGGAGTATTTCCATTAGAAGACAGGTCGTGCTAAAAATTGGAGTCCATCGTTACAGACAACTATCTCTAAAAGGAAAGACCTGAGTGAGCTGTGAGAAGACTAAAACCTATACAATTTTCAGCCAATGCACTAGGGTGCAGTGAGAAGCCTGGCTGCTGCATTGCAGAAGAGCAGAGCACAGGTTTAATCTCCCTGGCTTCACATCAGCTGAAGTTTGGTGCTGCTGCCATAGCAAGATTTGTGCTGGTACCTGAGCTGGCTCACTCAAGGTTGACCAGGATTCTCTGACCACAGGATTCAAAGGAACTATTGCTGTGTCTGCAGTGCAGGCACATCCCAGGGGTTTTGACCAGGTCTTTTTTATTTCCTGAGTCACAACCAAGACCACGAGCATCAAAATCCAGCAAAATGACCCCATAACACACTTAGTTAAGAGAAATGTATCAGGGTCTCCATAACGAGGTCTGCAGGCCTAATTAAGCAAAGTAGAGGCTCAATTATTTTCAGTCTCTAGTCTTCTGTGGGGCTGCCAGGACATCCACTCACATCCATGAACAAGTGTGGCTGATCACAGAACTAAGTCAGAAACGCTACAGGCAGCCAGCATTCCATTCACAAAAAATCTCTAAGAACAAGTTAATTCTCTGTGATAAAAAAGTAAAAATTAAAATGCCTCTGCAACAGCTATGCTAGAACATCACTATACGAAACCCATTTCTGCACTTAGAACAGGAAGGTATATTTTCACCCTCAAGTGGCTGACAAAACAATAAAAGAAAAGATAGGAAAAGATGAGGAGAAAAATCAACTATTATTCTAGGAGCCATGAAATACTGCAGTAAGTGCAACTCATGAGAGAGACAGTAAAATATAACTGTTGTTTCTATGCCATCTCCGTTGGTGTAAATCAGTGGTACTCTGCTGACATTAATGAAGCTAATCTGATTTATGGCATAAAATCTGGCTCTTTATTTGCAATGATGATGACTGATGTCTAAATTCAAGAACAGATATTTTACAATTATAATTAAAGGCCTACAGTAACATACAACACAAATGTAGTCTGTGCGAGAGATTCATACTGTTGTTTTCATCTTATGGCTTTGTATTGCTAGTGGCACTGGTATACATAATTAAAATATTAATAACAACTCTGTGAAAGGTAGCATCACAGCATGAAATGAATACATTAGAACTACTACCAGCCACATTTCACAACTAATTAATATAATTTTATAAGAAAAAAAAGATTCAGTAAGAAGAACTATAACATTTAACTCACCTCATGCCACTCCTGATCTTCCATAGTATTTTAATAATGTAGACTGTATATCAGCTTGTAACACATGGCTGTGTGTTTGGGTCTTTTGACAAGGTAAAGTATTAACATTGCAAGGTAAAATATTAATGTTGCAGACCCAGTGCTCCTATCCATTTGACAGTCATAAATACAGAGAATTTATAAGCAGAAGAATTTATAACAAAATCAAATAGCATGCAGACCAATATTTAAGAAACAAAATTCTGCAGAACTGTAGCAAGGATTACCACAGATTATAACTACATTATGAATCAATGCCACCATGTTACAAAAAACTACAAATGTAATTTTTCACTTCCTCTGCCCTCCATCCATATATGGAATCACAGAATCACAGAATGTCAGGGATTGGAAGGGACCTCAAGAGATCATCTAATCCCAGCTCTTTTTCAGATTAATCTTTCTCCATCTAATCCTCCTCTTCTCCTGTTTCCTAATGACACACTAGTCACTCACACTAGTTCCTCCTCAAATTGTATTTGCCATACACTTTTCTAGCTTCCTCTTCAGCTTTCCATTCCAATGTCAGATAGTCATTACTGCCATACTTATTTTGGCCATGTAATTTTTGAACACACAGTATGAATGCTCTTTTGGAGAATTCAGTTTCTACATTCTGTTCAGTGTGGCAATTTCTGAAATTTCCAGAAAGTTCATAACATAGGAGAACTTAGCAGCAAACATCAGAAATTACTCCCCCTGGCTAAAAGGCAATGTGTGGGTCACCTTTCAAGCATTTCTCTCAAAGGCTGAGAAGCAAGCTTTGTAATGATCTTTGGCAAAATAACTTCTATTTTTCCAGGGAAGGGATGATGTTCTTCAATTAAGTCTCAGAAAAGCAAGGGGAACAAAAACATTCATCTCAGTCAAGGAAAGCATGGTAAAGTTAGAAATAGCTAAAAAAGGTCTGTAGATGCTAGGTATTCAGCTGCCCTTGTAAAGGGAATGAAACCAAGTAGAGCCCAGTAATTTCATTCCAGTTTTTCTGAGGTTTTGTAACATTGCGTAGAGTAATATCTTTCAGAAATTTATATTATCTGGCTTTGACAGCAAGCCTCATTTGCTGAAGAGAAATTACAGTTAGAAAAGATTCAAATAAAACAGAATCCAAAATTAGAACTAAAAAGGAAAGCAGGAGTCGGTCTTTAAAATAAACATGCAAAATCACCAGAATCCAGACCAAACAATCTGTGTGAAGGTAACTTGTAGGATTAGATGAAGAAAAACACAGGGCACCTGAAGTACAGAGACTGTGGCAACTTGTGCCAAACGTGCATATAGAATGAATTCAAACTGTTGTGTTTTAAGTCTCTGAAGAGCTGTCAAAGCAGCACATTTCCAAAGCACTATCATTTATATTACTGGCAGTAAAAGTCTACTCACTCAAAAATGTCACAGCCCTTAACATAATTTAGTATTTTTACCACAGTTATGCAGAAATTCATGCAAGCAACTAGAATCCCTAAATGGCACTTCAAGTAAATCACATCAGATACTAGAGATTACTGTTTCATATATATAGGTGGACAGAAGAGGACAGCCAACATATCCTGATGAAATTAATAACTCATCCTGGTTATTACCAGCCAACAGTATAAAACTCCGAACTGCCAGCAAGAAATACTGCTGAATCATTGAACTTGTCCCTGTATTTGCAGCCCACTTCAGTGTTTTTCACTTTAATAAGATTGATGATAACATCCATTTTCCAAAAAAAGAAAAACATTTTGTTGATACTATGTATAAACACTCAAGGAAAAAATTTTCCTCTCTTATCTTTCAATGAAGCATTTTTTAAAATAGAGTTATAATTCATCATTCTGTGACAGCATTTAGGAAAGAGCATTATACAGCTATCTAAAAAGCCTGGTCAAATTGTATCATCTCCCTGAATATAATTCCATTTAAGTACTTCTATTACCCATACGCTTGCTAAAAACACTAATCTTTATTCCACATTTTATGTGGTAATCTAAATTGCCTTGAGTAATCTGACTAACAGAGACAATTAAATGTATTTCATTAATATCCGCAAAAGGTTCCAAGGGCAAGCAAACATATTGCTCAGATTTCATGATCGACATGCTAAAGAAACAAGTAAAAAGCCACTTGATTCACATGAAAATAGTAATGGAAAGGATCTGGTTTGACACCACCTCCAATCTTCTGCAATCTTAAACTGTATACTATAAGCTGTATCCTATAACCTCCTTAAATAATCAGCGTAAACTCATGAACTAAACCCCTCTAATCTTTAAGGGTCTTCTTTCTTGCAATCTCAATTATTCTCCCTTTAGTTCTTTGCCACATTTTATTTTTATTTAAAACTATTCTCATTTCTTACTGGCATTTATTCCCACTTGATCTTAGTTTTGCTGTATTAGACAGAGCTGTATCTTGCAGTTTTCCTTTATATAATGGCTTTTTCCCTCCCCTAATCAGCCTAACAGTACTCTATGTATTTGTTATAGGTTGAACACATATTTGAATATGTACTTAAAGATCGTTGGGAAGATTTTGCTATTAATCCTCAATCACATTGTGTAATTCTACTGTATTCATATTTGTTCTTTACACAGAGGTCCCCAGCGCTTTTCTACCTGGATATAGAGCCACTTGCAAGGCATTTTACCATTTTCTTGTAAGAATAAGTTGAATTTGTTCAACCTGCATTTCACCTACTTCCTGCTTTTCAAGATGCTCTCTATGTTAGTCAGTCCATTTAACCTTCCCTTGCACATTGACTGCTTTTTTGCAATGTCTTTATCACTGTGGTTATTCAGCTAATTATGCCTGTCTGACCCCAGTTTTCAGGTGCATGCTCATTCACTGGAAGATTTGAGACATTATAGACCAGAATATACACTCAAATGATTTAAAATGGCTTCTTTAAAATTGCAACAGACTTCTTTTTACAATTCACAATTACTTTTTATGATTCTTTTATTAGCAAGTACAATTGTTCAACCATGAAGAAGTGATGTATATATGCACATGTGTATATAAGTGTAGCTCATACTCATCACACAATTCTATGCCGTCATGTGGAATCTTGAAATGGATACTTTCATAAGGAATGAATCACTTGATTTTCTTTGCCTATCTCTTCTCTTCCTCTGAGTTTCTTCCCTTAGTCTCACAGACATCCATATTTAGCTCTCCAGTAAAAACAACTATTTTCAGATTTATTGAAAGTGGCAGCCTGTCTACAATTCAGCCATTAGAGCATTTGCACCTGTTGCACAGATATACCAAAGTAATTTTAAAGATGCCAGTAGCAACTCAGCTGTTGCAGCAGAGAGATCAGCTTGAGTTGTAAAAGATGCTTGAGAAGCCAAATAAATTTTCAGACAGTCCATGCTGAGCTTTATGATAGCCTGAGAATGGCAGGCAGTCCAAGTAACTTAAAGACTCAGTAGGGAATATTACATGGGTTGGTCAGTGTAAACATTTGTTATCAGCTCCATGTAGCAGAAGCATTCATGCTGTATTGTATGTAAATGTAGCCAAAGACTTTACAGAAAATCACTTTTCTATTATTAATATTTACATGAAAATAACATTATGACTTTCAAATATGGCAGAACACTTAACCTGGAAACATGTGGATTGCCTAGCTTTTTAATTTCTTACTGAAAACAGTAGGTACAAAAAACATCCCAAGCAATTCTTATGTTTTGACAGAGATTTGTGGAGGAGAGGGTAGCAGTCAACCCCTCTGAAAAATTCCCTTAATCTCACCATACTTCAGCATTGCAATAAAAAACGAAAATAAATTCAACATCCCTCCCACATTTGCTAATTAAAATATAACCACCAAGCACATGAGGATCCCAATTTCTTGTGGCAGATTTCATGCATTCCTTCAGCATTAAAAAACCCCAACACACCACCAAAGATAGGTTTTTTTGAGAAAAACTGTCTGGACAGTCAATTTGTTAAATTTGGGCATAAAATCAAGTGATAGTAATTGTAAGCTAAGTGCTATCTGGCTAACTTGCTTTAGGCTAAGAATGTGGAGTCGTGACATCACTTCTCCCAGGATGTCAGGGAAATGCCAGCTGAGTATAAGCCTGGTGGAGAAGCACCTTATGGAAAAGGAACAAGCAGACCCAACCAAGTTTTCTGTTCTAAGGAGCTCTACAAAAAGCCTTGTCCTGCCACTCTCCCTCTAATGATGCCCAGGCTTTCAGCACCAGGCTCCATTGCCTATGCAAGTCACAGAGGAAGGCTGAAGAAGCAGCTGTGCAGCTATTACACATTATGTTGAGGTGACAGGGTTTTCCTTCAGGAAGCGTGTTCCTGAAGGCTCACGCCACGAAAGCAGCTGGTCCTATGATCTGCCCATTAGCTTGCACTTGATTTAATTAATTCTAGCCTGAGAAACTCACAGGACTGTTTGTAATGGAGTTTGAGGATACTGGTGTTTGGATGCCCCTGACTGGGCATTATTCAACACCTTCTAGAAACTTCTGGCTAGTCACAGTGTGACACTTTGTGGAATCAAGTGCTCTTCAAGACCTAGCCACAATCCTGTTCCATGTCTAAAGCCAAGAAAAACCTTGTTTTTAATGTATATTTTATGACCAGAAAGCTGAAACTTTTCAGTGCACAACACTGAAGCTTTTCATTATTTCCTTTTCCAAGGTAGACCATTAGCTCATCATTCCTACTACATTGTTAAAATGGTGGAACTGCATTTTAATAGGATGCTGGCAACAAGAAACATGCTGTAAAATGTCTGAATGCCAGTTACTATAAGATGCCAGAATCAAACCCTCATGGCCCAAACCAAAATGGTTTTATCATTATGACTTTTTGCCAAGTCTCTGTTGTCCACCTCAAGGCACTAACTGTATTTAAACCAAAGCAATGCAAACAGCAGCAAAAAGAAAATGCTGTACAAAAGGGATTATAAGCAGAAAGAAAAACATGAAGCACCTCATTAGGCTCCAGATAAAATTCCATTGTTCCCACCTGATCAAGTCCATGGACAGCATTGTCTAATACAGCACTCCTAATGAATTGTCTCCTATATCTCACAAGCAGGTTTTTAAGAAACTTCTCCCATGTATCCCTGACCTTCTGATTTTACCTTCTATATTGGCTGGATATTTACACCAGGAGCTAACTTGAACAGGGCTTCTGCATTTTTGGCTGATGAAAAACTGCCACTGTAAGCAGATACTTTTTACATTCATTCCTACAAAATGTCCTGGGTATTCATCTCCTGCTTTAGGAACTTGCCAGATGCAATGAATTTGTGATATAGTTGCAGCATTTATCATGAATCTTCTCATCTTTTAAAAGCTTTTCATGCCAAGATGCAAGAAAACAAACTGCACCTCAACTTGCAAGGGAAGACATTTTTACTTAAAGCTGACAAAACTGTACATCAGATACATAGTGAAATGGAAGCAATGCTTTTTCACAAGAACAGAGACCTATGCTTATGCTTGAAATGAACAGGGAATCAAAGATGTCAAACACTCTATCGACTGCCAAAATCAAAACCAAACACCAGAATGCACTGACAGCTTTGGAAAGTCCTGATTCCCACAGAAAAGGCTCTGTTGTGGGTCCATTTACCACCAAGTCTCTTAAGACATTTTCCAGGCAGCAGATTAGGTCCACAAGGGTAGAAAGTCCATCCTATCACAAAGAATGAGAACCACATGATCCCAAGACCAACTTCAGACCAGTAAGCATTGGTGGGAAGCATACACCTTTGACCGAAAATCTTGTGAGCTTGAATTATTGACCAAATACTAAGAAAGCAGAGGTGCTACAAAGTCTGTACTGGCCTAATATAGGATGAACTGCTGTAAATCTTCAGTGTACTCATCTTGAAGGCAGCTTACTTCCACATCTCACAGGCTGACAGAAAAGAGTGACCGAAAATGTTATCATAAACCAAATCTCATGGAAAAATCAGGACAGCCTAAAACCATCAGCAAGCATTTCTTAGACAGAAGATCCCACAGCTACAATATCCCCAATCACAATGAACACTTGTTGATGAACCAAAGGTAGGGATTTAGGCTCCCATTTTAGAACAGGTATTGCAACTATATGCAGCCATAAGAAAACATAATGCTGTCATTGGAGTAGCTCTCCTACAACTGAATCAAAAGCTGATCTGCAAAAAGGGAAACAAACCAACTAACACACCAAATCACACCACTAACAGCTGATAACTTTATTCTCCAGCAGATTTGAACCTCCAGCATCATTTATACACACAAAAAATCCAGAAATAGTCAGAGACAAGCAGAAATATATCAAGATTGATTAAAGCATCACCCTATGACTTCACTGAGCATCAGCACGTTTGTCTGCACCAGAATTTCATATGTATATCAGATATTAGAAATGTTACTTTACATCAGAACTGAAAACAGCCATCTTTCCTAGGTGAATGTGAATTCACTTAAAAATTGGAAGCAAAATGGCATCATTAATCTGTTAAATTTCTCCAACTATGGCAGAGTTTCTTCATGCTTTTTGTATCCTAAATAATATGCATCTCCAGGTTTTAATTACGAAACGCTAAATAAATCCCATGAGTGAATACTTATTCGTATCTGTCTGCTGAGTTCCTATTTGTAATTCCAGCTAATTACTTCCCCTGTCAGGAAAATATTCCCCAAAGCCCCAAGATGCCACACACACAAGTACCTCAATCTCTTTCATTTTACATCTCCTAGTGTTTGATACAGAAAATGTAAATTCATTTGGCTACTGCTGAAAGAGTAAGAAACTTGAAATAATCTCTGCACTGTCAGCAGGTCTTTACCTTGTGTGCTTAATCCCTGTTACCATGGTGACATTTAATTGCTCAGCCACACAGTTTGATTGGTTTATTTCAAATTGAAGTTTTTCTGCGGAACAGCATAGGAAACTAGCAAATACTAGATAAATGGCTTTCAAAATATAGCAGTGAGTCATAGTGTTGTCAGTGACTAGATTAATTTGAGTTCAGTTAAATTATTTCTTCACTTAATCTTATACAGACCTGACAACATACATAATACAAGAATATTTAGCATTATATTTGGGAGCTAACATTTTGAGTACAATTAAGCAGCATTTCATTTTAAGAAGGGCAATTAAAACTTAAATGAGAATTAAAATTCAATAAGCCTTTGCTGGTAATATCATCTCATCTTTCTAAAACAAATTACCTTGCTGTTCTACAATAACAATCCAGATAAGGACCTTTTACACTTGATTTTTCTTTATGAAAAACTGTAAATGCATTAATAAGCAGGAACAGAGCCAAAAGGATAAGTGCAGTTTCTTCACAGCTGGCTTTGATGCACCTTAGCATGCATTTCCTTAGTATACCAATGACTGCTGGAAATGCACCATCAGTACAGTATATCCTGGCATGGCATATCATATTAGATAAATTGTTTTAAATTCTGTATGTAAAATATCAAGAACTGCTGTACTTCAACTCTGCTATTTAAACAGCAGCTATAAACTGTGCTGTCTACCCCTCTTCTTCCTGCTCTAGCAGATTTCTTTTTTTCTTAATGTCATAAATGTAACTCTGGGAGAAATTTTCACTGAGTATCAGGCAGGTTAGGCTTATTTATTTTTTTCAAGCTTGTAGCCACCAAGGCCTCAGTGTACAGCCTGTAGGATCAGTCCATCTTTTCAGTTTTTCAGGAGTTATCAAATACCTTGGTTCTATTTCATATGCCTCTGTGCTTGCATAATTTGAGATACCAGCACGTGACCCAAGAAAAAACCTACAGCTTCTTACAAACCACTGCCACTCACTAAACCACCTGCACGGCTTTGCAGAACTAGACTTTGACACTTTTCTTTCTCTTTCCGCAGGGACTTCACTGTTTTATAAAAGGGATGTTTCAAAAAGCAGGTTTCTACTGGGGCTATCATCCTGATACAACCTGTTTCCAAAAATTAATTCATTTTACACTCCCAGGAAGGGTAATTTGGTGTACCAAAGAAGCAATGCTTCTTTCTACAGATACATTTACACATTGGAACATATGCTGTTATGCCATACCATGATGCTGTTATCTACTCCTCAAGCACGTGAATTCCAAGAGAAATGAGGATTTCATGTTCTCACAGCTGTACATTATGACCCTGGGTCAGGATACCTTGATTTTTTATTCTATGTAGATTCTGTTTCAGAGATTTTATTCTCTTCCTAACCTACTTTCAGACACACAAGAACACCAGTTTTCAGGATGCAATACTTGTCTGCATTTCCCATCCAGTTTGCATTTGGAGAAATGGAAGGGAATGGAACAGAAAAACTGACATTTCTGTAGCAGAGGCCAAAAGTACATGATTTCCCTGTACTTTGCTAAGGTGCAATTACATCTAGTCAATCCAAAGCTGAGCCAAAGCTTCCCTTCTTCTGAGTAGTCTCACTCACATTCATACCTTCTTGTAAAACCCCTCACACTTTTCCAGTGTGAGAAATCCTCTCAGTTCAGCAGGTGGTGGTTACACACATGTACAGAGAGGACTCAGAAAGGGCAAGCCACAAGACAGGGACAGAGCCATGCTGCTGTGGCTAGCTCCTAAGTTACTGCACATCAGCTGGATTAGACACAGCTGTCTTACAATGCAATGAACTCTTCATTTTCCCATGCCCTAGTTAAAATAAAATAACCACACAAGACAGCACCTCCTCGCTATTATTCCCTCCATTATAACAATGATTTATCCCAGTCGATATTAACATCATTTTGCCTGTCATATTTCTGCCTGCCATCTTTATGGCTAGAGCAACAGTTCCCTGTGAAGGAAGGACAATTGTTAAATCATCTTCTCTTTTCAGGAGGCTGAGCTGATTTAGCAATACTTTCTTTTTCACCATATGCTCAAATTGTCTCTAGGCAGACCACCGAAACAAGCAGGTTGCTATATAATTTTCCATCTTCTCCTTTCTAACTATTCACATTTGCTTTAAACAGTCACTTGTGTTTCTGTGTCCCTGCTGTCACTCGCCACTTCTTCCCCACTCCCCCTCCCACCACACATACGCTCCTGTCTTTGAGTAGGTCAAACCCTTAGCAACAGAATGCAAATCCTTATGCAGTCTGAAAAGAGCATAGTAGCACTCTTTCTCTAATAGCACACTATTCATATCAACAGTCAGCATTAGTGATAATGGAATTTAATAAAAAAAAGAGGGAAAACAACCAAGAATCACCATACCAATCAGATCTGGTGTCCACCTGGTCCAGTATTCTTTCTCTGACAGCACTCAGTACCCGCTTGAGAGGAAGGTGCAAGAAACCTTGTAATTATAGAATAACCTGATTAATACAGGAAGTTTCGTCCTAGCCCTAGGCAGTCAGCAGCTGACTCACTCACTCGTCTGAAACACAAGATTTTATACCTGCTCTAATTTTTTTTGAATCCTATGTAATTTAATAGTGGAAGTCTCATTACAAATGTACATTGCAAATGTACATTTTAATTCCTACAAAGCATTTTAGGGTTTACTATAACCTGTAGCTGAGAGTTACATTTGCTAATTATATAGGTTGTACTATTTTTATCACTGTTAAAATGCCTGCCATTCAATCTCATTGGATGTCCCTTTTAGGAACGTGGGGATAAGTGGGCCAGAGAATGTGATTCCACTGCTTGTTCCCTTGGTGTCTCACCTGGGAGCAGAGGCATCTGAAGAGGCATTATCCTGGTGCACAGCTTCCCTTCATTCACATCCCTAAGTGGAATCAGGAGAGGAAAATGAAGGCTCTCTTTCACACCCTGCATAAGCCCAAGTGTCCTCAGGGAGGACAGAACAGCAGCAACAGCAGCAGTGGTGCTGCCCATATTTTTGCAAGTGCCACATAAATCCTCCAGTGGATCCAGTAAACATTGTGTCTGTACTCAGAGATGAAGGACTGTAATGCATTCAGTAAAGTTCTGTGTAATATCATACCCACAGGGCAGGAGGTGGCTCTTGTGGCCTCAAATTTTCATTATGGCCTTATGCACCGAGGTAATCTTAAGGTACAAATAGCAGCTGCCTTTTCAAAACCCAGCAAGATGAAAACCACAGTAACATCAATCAATGCTGTAACAGTATTTTACATCTGGTTTAGAATTTTTCTGACAAAGCAAATTCCAGAGAAATATTATGAGAAATGAATAGGCTACCAATACACATATATAGCCTGCAGAACATATGGATCAGAAGGTTGGAGAAGGGGACTAGACATAACAAAAGAAATTAAAATTAAAAAAAAAAAAAGGCTGAATGGTCTAATCCTCTTGTGTCCTTATTTATTTTGGAGTAAACTAATTAGCAGCCTGAGAGCCTCAGTTTTGCATCTGGTATAAATTAGTGACCCTTAATAAGCAGGATGTATGATTGATATGTCATTAATATCATCAATGATTGCGTTCTATCATTCCACAGCTCTGAGAACTGTGTATATAAGGAGGACCATGGATGCCAGACACACACAGAGACACTCCACCTTTCAGAAAACATGAATGAGCCTTTTATAAGCACAAGAAGCACTGAAAGAAGAAGATAACTGATAGAAATAGAAAATTAATGAAAAAGAATTGCGTATAGAAGGGTATCAAGGCATTGCTGTATTGTAAAGAAGTATTGCCCTATGGTCTGTCTGAGAATTTAAGACATTGTGAACTGCACTACCTACCAAAGAACACAATCAATTTCCCTTTGTTTTATGTATGGATCAAAAGCACTCCAGGCTTTCATAATCATAGAATCAATAGTTTGAATTGGAAGGGACCTTAAAGATCATCTAGCTCCAACCCTGCTGCCATAGGCAGGGACACCTCCCACTTCATCAGGTTGCTCAGTGCCTTGTCCAGCCTGGCCTTAAACACCTCCAAAGAGGGGGCATCCACAACCTCTCTGGGCAACCTGTTCCAGTGTTTCACTACCCTCATGATAAGGAACAGCACAGCTACTGCACCAAGCAGAGACAACTAGAACATATTGAATGCACTAGACAAAAACTGTGGACCTAGTATATGCAGGATAACATACCTTAATAAAAAAAAATAAATAATTGTTTGCCACATACACTTGGAAGAAGTCTGGAAGAATTGATTGTAACTATATTAAAAAAAATCACTGAAAAATAACAGCAGGCACTCAAGATAACAAAATCCGCTGTGACATGTGGTGCAGCAACCACATCATACTAACGCAACAACATTCAGATAGACTTAGGATGAGCAGGTCTCTCCCAGCTCTGCTGGGACTGACCTGTGGTTTTGAGCTGTGCAGTAGTGCTGCAGGCTTTCACCCTGAGCGTGCTGCCTTTTATTTCACGCCTGGGGTTCCAGCCGTTTGCTCAGTTTGTTCCAGATGGGAGCACAGAAGCCAGCAAATATGCATGAAGTACAGATGGTCAGGGTCCTGGGAGTAAAATAGGGAGCAAACCAAACTGGTTACGCAGGCAGTCCACCTCTCTGAGGCAATGACAAGAGTTAAAGGAAACATGATCAACATCATCTTTTGCCAACAAGGATATGGCAACATGGTGACCTAGAAGAACCTCTTTAAAATTTCATTTTAAGATTTGAATAACTAACTGCACCTTACAGACACAACTGTGCTTTACATGCACATACGAAGGGCCAAACTTCCTTTCAGTGAATCTGATTTCAAACTCCGTTCTTGTATTTGAATGATAAAAGCCAGATCCAAATAAAATCACAAACTACTTACTACCTTAGGAATTAAACAGGAACAGTAAACAAAAAGGTATGATTTTCTATGGCAGCAAATGTTACTTTCACTTCAGAATATATTTGCAGGGCAGGTTAAGCCAACTCAAGTCTGTTGCAGCCTTGTTTCCCTATCAGTTGGGTACTTCGGTGTGTCAGCAATGTTGCTCATCACCTGGCATTAACCACTTTCTGAGCAGGAGGATGGACCAGTTGACCATCAGATGATTCCTCCGTGCTCAACTATTCTTCAGCTCTATCATAACATGTGGAGGACTGGCAGTGGTAGGTTAACTGACACAATATTAATGTTTTTTTCTGTAGAAATGATGTTTTTTATTAGCTTTTGCAGCTTATTTCCTTCTGTCAACTTCCCTCCAGGTTTGACAAGCAGCGAGACTAACACAAAGGCAAAGGTGAAACTGTACAAGTCTGAATAACAGCAAGATTGCAGTAGTGGCAATTTAGGAAAGCCAAAATTGCCATGAGGCTAAGCTCTTGAAGACAACATCAGCCAAAACCTTTCATCTTTGTGTGTTATCTCCCTGGAACCTTGCACTCATACTAAATAAATTTGTAATACATTTCATGTTTGGATTCAAATTAGCGCTATGGCAATTTCTCATAATCATATACTACACTGAAAATATGATAAATTCAAAGAAAGCAAGCCTTAAATGTGGTTCAGTATACACTGAAAACTATTTTGTATTAAAACTCAGCTTAATACAGCTTGTGCAGTACATTGGAAGAATACTAGATGACTACTGTCCTCCCATTCTGAAATGCATTACTTTTCTCATAAGGCTATTTCAAGTAAAAGTAGCAAGTCAAAAAGGAATGGGTGAAGATCTGAAACTTTAATTTACCATGGCCTAGACTTAAGGAAAAGTATTTTAGAGGTTTGCAAAATGACCCTGGTTGCGCCATCTGTACAGAAGAGATAATGAATCGATAGCAGCATCTCATAACATTTCAATAAAAGGCTCTTCTTGGACTTTTTCAGAAGTGCTGCCTGGTGATGGAAGCTGCCCTTGATTAGCTCAGGCCATAAGGTCTTTCAGAAATTTGAAAGAAACCAAATTTGCTTCAGCAGAAAGAATAAACATTGCTTCCCATTCACGCCTTGAAGCATTTGCACTGACACTATTTAATTACTTTTCATTTTGCCAAAAGATTCCCCTGGATTCTCTATTCTTCCCACAATTTCAAACTGATAATATGTCTGCTTGCAGTTGAATGGATATGTACATATGGCACTAAATAAATTATTTAACTAAAAAGCAGTTAATGTTGCTATGAATTTTGTTATTCCCTTGTACAGAACTCATGTGCACATTTCATTGTGAAAATACCTGGTTTATACATTTTTAATCAAAACCAAGCAGAGGAATTCAATCGCTCTTTCTCCTTCAGTGTGATGCAATTTGTTAATCTGTATGGCCATAAAAAACCTTGGAGAGAATATGAAATGCTATCGTGCTGATCTCTCTCCTGCATTTATTGACATATCTGTCAACAAACATCTCTCTATTTCGTTCCCAAAATCTAGAGGTGAAAAGTGAAGGAAAGAGTATTAAATAGTATTTTCACTCATGCTTCATGTAGTATTTGCAAAAGTAGTTTTTTCTGAAAGCTAGGGAGGACTTCTGCTTGGCCAAATAACAGGCACTGCAAGGACAATTACTTTAGCATGGAATCACAGAATAGTTTGGTTTGGAAAGGACCTTAAAGATCATCTAGTTCCAAACCCATTGCAGGGACACCTCCCACTAGATCAGGCTGCTCAGTGCCTTGTTCACTCTGGCCTTAAACACCTCCAAAGAGGGGGCATCCACAACCTCCCTGGGCAACCTGTTCCAATGTTTCACTACCCTCACTATAAAGAATTTCTTTCTTATATCTAGCCTGAATCTACCCCCTTCCAATTTACATCTGTTATTCCTACTCCTGCCATCATATATCATATTTAACAGTCCTACCCCTGTCTTTCTGTAGGTCCCCTTCAAGTATTGATAAGTTACTATGAGGTCCCCCCTGAGCTTCTCTTCTCCAGGCTGAACAACCCCAACCCCTTCAGTCTGTCTGCATAAAGCAGTTGCTCCAGCCCTTTGATCATCTTTGTGGCCCTCCTCTAGATCTACTCCAACAGCTCAATGTCCTTCTTATGTTGAGGACTCCAGAACTGGACAATACTCCAGATGGGGCCTCACCAGAGCCAAGTAAAGGGGCAAAATCACTTCTCTTGACCTGCTAGTCACACTTCTCTTGATTGGAAGGGATCTCAGAGACTATCCAGTGTCAACTCCCCCTGCTATAGGCAGGGACACCTGGGTAGCTCAAAGTCTCATTCAGCCAGGCCTTGAACATTTCCAGGAATAGGGCTATCACAGATTCTCTGGGCAACCTGCTCCAGGTATATATGTACCTCTACAGAGAAATATGAACCTCCACAGAGGCATCACTGGCAGAATCCCTAGATGAATTCAGTCATTGGTTGTTCTTCTAAAATTAAGATATATGTTGTTGCTACTCGGTCACATCATTGTACCTACTCGGGCTGACATGAGTAACAGTGGATAGATGGTGTTTTGGTACAGTGGTATGTGGTTACAAATGCTTTTCTGGTTTCATTCAGTTTCTAAAGTCATCTGCTTTTAAAGCATCCTGAGGGACCATCATTTCATGTATGATAAATTACTGCTCTGGAGACACAGCTGGTACATGTGTTAAGAGCCAATGCTCTTGCTTTTAGAGTATCTGGTACAAGAGTATGTCCTGTAACTACAACGTGTACAGACATAACATTGTCCAACTTGCACCTAATCCTTATCAGATATATCAATGGGTAAGAAAATGCCTACTGCATACCAGATTTCTCAGAATTCTCATTTGCTCCAACCTTTAGAGCACTATATTTTTTCACGAAGACTGCTACCCACATGCAGAGAAAAATGGAAGACCGGGGCCCCAAGGCAAGTATCTTACAAAAGCAAAGAAAAGAAATCGCAGCCACCTCAACAAAACAAAAAGTATAACATCACTGAAGGCATAATTTAGCACTGCCTGTTATGGATTTTTGTTCCTAGGTTCAGTTTTCTGCATTTAAGAGAGGGATATGGCACTTTAAGGTACTAAAAGACAATCCAAAAAATAAACAAAATAATCATTAGCTATTGAGAGTTAGAAAATGTTCCCAAATTGCAAAATTAATGAGTACTAATGCAGTGCATTTTCTAAGCCACAGCTGTTTATTGCTACACAACAAATGCAGCATCCCATTATGTGACCAGTGAGAAAAGAGAAGGAATCAAAAATGCCAGTCCTCAGAAGCAGGGCATTAAATGATGAAATGAATCTCAAGTCACGCAGAGAGAACATACTGACACTCTGCAGAAAAACTGGATGCCCAAGGTCTCCCAGTCCCTTCACTAACTACAGTAATAGAAGCAACAGACTAACATCTGCACAATACTTTGGAGGCCCACCTATACTTCTGGACAGACCCAATTAGTTCAGGCAGGAAACCTGTGCTAATACACTTTTACTGTGCCTGGCTCTCAGCTTCACACTGTCCAGCCTGGCACCTGGTGTCTTACAGATATGCAGAGCATGAAAAATGCTTGCTCAAAGAAGAAGGAAAAAAATGCATTTTACAGTCAGCTTTTGAGCCCTTATTAATCTGAACAACTTGCTCCAATATGGGCAGGTTTGAAATAGCTCTAAATCTTGAAAGCATGCAAGACACCACGCCGCTGCAAACCTTGCTTCTGCTCCAAAAGGAAATGCCTCCCAGGAAGCCAAGGCACACACCCCGGGCAGAGGAGGAAGGAAGAGAAAGCAGAGCAACAGGGATCCTTGTCCTCACACTTCACAGTTCTGATTTCACAGATGAAGGATACTGACTGAATTAAAGGGTTTTAACAGTCATTCCTAAGCCCGAGTTTAAGTCTGATCCCTCTACTGTGTTAAAAAAATGAATTTTAATTCTCATCCTGGACTGTTTTCAGCACCTGCAAGTTTTTAAATAGACCGATAAGATAAAATTAAATGTTACTTAAATAAACCAACCCTTCACATGATCAGAATCAAAACAATTCCTTAAAAATGGGATGCAAGCTAAAGCAACTAATGCTGCAAAATCAGGCATTATTTCTGCTAGCTCATCACCATCATCCCTTTTTATTGAAGAAGTTCTAAAGCCATGTAAGAGTACACAACTAGAATAGCAAACTGTATTTTATCCAAACCATTTAAGAGATTTTAAATAATAATTATGCACAATTTTCACTAGGAACAGAAAAGCTATTTTGTTTACAATCACATCATCCTCGGTGAAATTTATTTTGCAAGCCTTTAAACTCACACTGAAAGGACTGGGGGAAACCTAGGAATAACAATATTTATAAAGTATCAAAACACACACTTTCTCATTACCAGTATAATGAATATACTAGACAAACTAAAAGAGTTCGCATGGCAGAGATGGAAGAGAATTGTTCATCTCAGTCAGACCTGACCTTTTGCCTCATTCTTGAAAGATGGTGGTTTAATTTTTATTATTTTGTTAATGATGACATTTTCTACAATTCCTTGAGAAATTACATGCCCATATATTAGCATCTTCTTTGGTAAACAAAATTACCAACTACCAAAACAAGGAGCAGTAAAAAAATAATCAGAGATACCTCTGCAAGAAATAAAAACAGCTGAACATCAATTATGTAGGGCTGAGGCAGGAATTAGGTGATACAGCTCACAACTGCCCACTTACTTGATGAAGTAGTCTCTTCCATCTCTGTTTGCCGTCATCTCCCATCCATATGGTGTCCCCTGGTTCAAGCTCCAGGTCCCTGAAGGGTGAGGCCAGCCTGAAGACTTGTTCCTGTGGCTGTGATTTTGGGAGAAGTGGAGGGAAAGAGAGGGGAAAAAAAGTTACATTTATTGTTGCGTTTATTCTACCAACTTATTTCTCATCATTCAGTTGGCCTCCAAACACTTACACAGTAGCGAAATATACAGCCAAAACCCAGGCAAGAGCAAACAGTTTTGCAGGCCTATTTACATTTGCAATATTTTATCAGTAAGATATACTTCTAATGGTCTCTGAGCCTGTTTATCAGTCCCACATCCACAATTCTTATTTTGAGCAGTTTTCAGTACAAGAGATGGACACGCATTCTCATTCATCCCCATTACCTGATCAAAATGAAGTTCTCAGCGTAGTTTTAGCCAAAAAAACCCCCACAATAGTGAACGGAACTAAATCAGACAATTCACCCAAAGACTGTACATCACAAACATGGTGCAAGTGCCTGTCACAAGAAGCAACATCAACACTGACTCTAATTGCTAGCACACCAAACTATTTTTTGTTCCATGTGTCATAAGGAAGGAAGATTGTAACACTTCTATATGCAGGTGCTAAATTGACTCAATATGCAGATTGTTGCACTTGATCATTATCCATTAAGCTCTTCTTCCAAATACCTTTGAAAAGGCTGGAGTATCTCTGGGCACACACTAAATCTGAAACATTTTTTGAAGTGCCATCTACTGACTTCACACACAGAAAAGATGCTGCTTCTAAGAAGCCGCCAGCTTACCAAAGGAAACACTAACTTCTACATTGCTCTTCTACCCCTCACATTAATCTAGATGTTACTGTACATTCCCACTTTCTGCTGTGGGATTTAGATGTACAAAAGGCAACAAATAGGTCTTTCAGCAAAATTAATTAGGTCATTAATATCTGTGTACAATGTGAAAAAGAGAAAGAGCAGAAAAAGAAGGCACAGCAGCCAAAGATGCTGGAGACAGTCTGAGAGCACATCCTGGACAGGAAAAGATAAATCACCACACAGCACTGAATACAATCTGGAAAGTAGACCAAACTCATGAAAAATAAGAACACATTTTTAATGAGCTGCCTTCTCCCTCTCTGCCTTTTCTCCACTAATCAAACACATTACAGTTTAGTTTTACTTGCTAGATTTATTTAAGTTCAAATGCTAGCAAAGAACTTTCAAATCTCTTGCCATAGAGATGTGAGGACTTACTTCATTTAAAGAAAACACGGTGTAACCTGGTGAATACTCTTCTGAAGGAACAGAATTGGTCTCCACGGACAACTCAACAAACAATTCATTGCAAATTGCTAAACTCAACAAAGTTGTACAGTGTTAATCTTTCCCAAAGGAGGAGTGCATCATTAAAAACAAACTAGCTACTTCTCCCTCCCCCTTTATTTCAAGGATTAATCACTACTGAGAAAAGATATGGTGCTTCAAAATACAATTTACATGTAAAGCAGAGCATTACAATGGAGTGCTAGATATCATCTGATTTAGCAATTACATTAAGTACTCTGTCTTCAAGGAGTAGAAAAGCATTTCTGTTAGTACGTTCAAACACTGGTATTTGCCATAAGACGAGGGTTAAGTCTAATATTTGAATATGCTAGAAATCTTAATACAGTTACAGTTACTCATGGCTAATAAAACACATAAATGTCAGATATATTACATTACCCCAGATAAATACAACTAACCCATTCGAAAATAGCAATCTGGGAAAAGAAAACAAGTACTTTCACTCTCTCATGCAACACTCTCTCATGTAAAGTTGAGCTTAAGCTTTCCTGTTTCTCCATATGCTTGACAGAGAGAGAAAGAGCAGTCCCCATCTTTTAGATAGTAGCCTTATGATCTAAGGCTTAGAATCTTATGATCTAAGAACAACAGTTTAATTACATATATAGACTTCAAATTACACTTAGGAGTATCTGAGATCCTAAACAATTAAATTAACTAAATAAAGTAGAAAATAACCTGTTTTATCTGGACTATAAAGGGATACCTGTGCATCTAACACTTTTTTCTTTAATTGAATGTCTTTCACAACTTCTGTAAAATGGGTACAATGATGTTTAAATTCCCGTATAAAGCACATCAAAATTCCATTGTGAGCACAGGACAGTGATAATGTTCAGTACTACTCCTCTCTGCATTCAAATTAAGGGTTCATCTCTGTATAGATTATAGCATGAGTGGATTTTAAGGTAAATTTAATTACCCAAAATCTTTCTTTGAGTCCTTAAAACATGAATGGTATCAGAACATATCATACCTGATGGGTAATAACTACCATCTTAACTATGGATATTACAAGATCAGCCATAGACATAAATATAGTCATACTAGCCCAGACTTTCTTATAATCAGTGGGAGAGAAATTAGCATTTGAGACACTGTATACACCTACATTAGATGTGTGCAAATTTGAGGAGGTGGCTACAGCTTTGGGAAAAAACAAATATGCCCAGCATGTTTCTTACAGTCACTGTAAAATTCAATAACAAACACTGATGTTGTAACAACAAAACGAGTTTTTTTCACTCAACAGGGATTAGTGCTGGTGATTCCCATCTGCCTGCAGAGTCTGATAAAATGAAAGAATGAACTGAATTATTTCCTTTCATACACCTCCATTCACTGGTTGAGTATTATACTGCTTGCCTGCAAACATTCTGTTCAATGGCCACTACAACAGACAAAAGATGTCAAAGACAAGATAAATACCAGAAGGAACATCAAAGTCCCTGAAGGAAACCGTAAACAGGTCAGGCATTTCACCGAGGAGGACCAAGCCCTGTTAGCAGGTTTTAAGTCAAGTGGTGAGGAATCTCATCAGGCCAGAAGAAGCCTGTGCAAATCCTATCTCCCTGCAGATGATCTTGGATAATAAATATCTCAGTTCTCTGATCACCATTAGTCACATCCTTCTCTCACAGGCAAAGAAGGAGTAGCACACTAAAAATGCTAAGGTTTCTGGAAGGTTTGCAGGCTTACAAAGATAAGATCATGTGTCTTCTGCCCCAGCAAGCCTGGTGACAAAGAAAGCATTGGCACTGCTGTAACTTGCTGCTTGTTCCCCATCCCCTCCCCTGCTTGCTCACAGCAATCATACTTGCTGCTGAAGTTTATGTTACTGCATAACTACTAAGTGGCAAACTTTGTTATGAAAGCCTAGGCCAGCACTATGCCAGCAGAACTCTGAATACAAGGCATTTTTAGCTACAAGGTCCCATCAACCTGCTTTTGACATCCTTGATGCAGAGTAAGAAAACCTGACTGCTCTGAATTGCTTCTTAATGAACAATCTCTCTCCATGTAGGAGCCAAAATTTGAATTTCAAGCACAGGAAGATGTAGATGAATTCTACATCATGCTCAGAAAAATGCTTTGCAACAAATCATGAACCCTTATCTTGAAATGCCTGTATAATGTAGTAAAATCAGAGTTTTGATGACCTTATTATTCATCCCCCATTCTCTACCTCCTTCTAAAACACCTAAGTGCAGCACCAAACCAACTGCAAACATCTTCCAAGCTCCTGGTACTATTAGTTTTAAGAGAAAAATTTTACATTAAATTTATAAAGCATGCTTTGTTGATCTTAAGAGCTTCAGAATTTTGGACATTTCTATATTTGTAACTGTATCCTTCAGTGACCTGATCTCTTAAGATCACCCTCTAATTTTTCAAGTTGGAGCATAACTTCACAGAAGGAAGTTCCCCTTGGAAATTCTCCTCTAACACATGGCTGCAAAAAATACTTATCTATCTTTATCCCATGACCTTATTTTCACCAAGAGCTTTTTTTACTAATGAGTACCTGGTAGTTCACAGATTTTAGCAAAAGCTGAAATTATCCACAGTGTTTCTGATAGAAATCTTCTTAACTGTGTAAAATCTTTGTATGTGGACCAACCTATAATTTTCCTAAATATAAATAATTTGAAATATCAATATTCTATGCATTTTCCTCTTTAGTAGCTAGTAACTTTTTTAGCATCTACGTAGGATTTCCTCTGCTTGATTAAAATAGTAGAAGGATTATATCCTAATCTTCTTTTAAAGCAATCCCTTGAAGAACACAGCTGTATCTGCAGAAATTGTACTATGAAAATTCAGAGTATAATTCTGTGTTTACAACTTGGACATGTAATATATTGGAATCATCTCATTTAACATCTTGGTAATTTCCCTTATTTATAACACTTCTTCATTCTTGAAAGCAGAGTCTACAGGAGAGGTGGTGACTCATTCAAGGCTGAAAATGTAACACAACTCAGCATTGGTAATGGGCTAACAGTATTGATATATTATGCCTTCCTTGATGTAACCATACTGAGAAAAACTTCTGCAGGCACCCAGCTTTTGGTGGTAGAGACTCTGTCTCTGGAGACATTCAAAACCCTCATGGATGTGTTCCTGTGCAACCTACTGTAAGTGAACCTGCTCTGCAGAGGGATTGGACCAGATAATCCTCCTCTTCATTTCACCTCACTACTTATACAAAAGCCAGTTCTCTGCTTTCCACATGGCAATACTGAATTTAGTCCCTCTCCTATCCATCATAAAAAAAAGGCATCCTGAACAAAAGCCACATTACACTGCTGAAAGTTGATTATAAGGGGAGTGAAGCCATACAGCATACTCTGCGAGGTACATCAAGGCACAGCAATCCATAGGACTTACCTGGAAGAACATCCAAGCCACGACATTTTGCATTATTATTTTTAAAAAATAAGAGCATGACATCCAAAGTACCTGCAAGGCATGTCTACCTGAGAGTGAGACGTGCTTGTGACATGAGTTCAATAACAGTCTTTCTGTGATATTTTCTACTGCCTCCAGAATAGAAACCTGCTTTCTCAATCCAGTTTTCACCCACTCCTGTCCCAGAAGACTACAGCACTTAGCTTACCTCCATGCTATCACTGTAACTTGAAAAAAAAGAGAAAATGGAAGTTTTAAAGACTTTGCAGCCTTACTATCAAGTTTGATCACCACACCCTGCTATTGCAACTCTCCTGAGGGGACCTGTGCAAAAGAAATTATGCAATGGACAATAATTTCTGAATCCAAGATCAAGGACACTGAAAGACTTGTTATTTCTGCACAGACAAAAACTAAACCCCCCCTGAAGTAGTACTGCTTGAAGCACAAAAGAAAATTAACAGCTCCAGACACACTCCACTGTACTTAAAAAAAAAAAAAGTAAGTACAGGAGGGAACACTAATGACTGTGACAGGATGAACATAGGGAGGAAATTCTTCAGGGTGAGGGTGGTGAAACACTGGAAGGGGTTGCCCAGGGAGGCTGTGGATGCCCCCTCAACCCCTGGAGGTGTTTAAGACAAGGCACTGAGCAGCCTGGTGGAGTAGGAGGTGTCCCTGCCTATGGCAGGGGGGTTGGATCTTGATGATCTTGAAGGTCCCTTCCAACCCCAACTATTCTATGTTTCTATGACTGAAGATCCTGAGAGTTAGAAACCCTTCAGATTCGATAGCACACATGCTTTCAAGTCTTCTGGATAAGGAAGCAAATTGGTTTGAGTTCCCATATAAATGTGTACTATTTTTTTTATTTTGGAGTTATTGAATCCATTGAAAGAAAGCTGAGGAAAATCACTCCACAAGGTGTGAAACAGGGTTTTAATTTTGTAATTAAGAAAATAGGGAAGGTAGAATCATTGTCCATGATTTTTTTCTTATTTCACTATAAGCAGAAAATGTTAGAAAAATATTTTTGCCCTGTGCCACCTGCCTACCTCAACAATCGTGCAACACATAGCCATGCTCTTGGCTAAGATAGAGGCCCATTGCCATTCCTTTCAGGTTTGTCCTGAATTTTCTCCCCAAATGATGCGTGATCAGGTAAGCACAAATGCTATTCTGAAAATAAATACTTCCAGCCCTCTCTCTATCCCTTCCTTCCCACTTCAATCTGGTTTTAATTACTTCTTTCTCTTAGTTTTTTCTATATTTATTGAAAAGAGTTTGACTAAAGCTGCTTCTGTCCAGTTATTCTCCAGCTGTGTCATGTTTTTAGTATGAGGACCAAGGAAGTAACTCCTCCCCAAACTCTGGAAGGAGCACTTCTTTTTCCCCATTTTTCCCTTCCACTGCAGACACCTTCGATTATATACAATTTCACAAAGTAACACTCATTCTTACTCCAAATCAACTACAATACTAAAGGCTCTGCTCTAGCTTTAAATCCTTCAGTGAAGCAGAAAATAACCCAACCAAGTACAACGCAAAACTCCATCCTGAACTCTTCTAAGCCAGTTTACAATACAGTAGAGCAGGCAGGTTTCTACAAAATCCTGTCAGCCTATTTTTGTCACAAATCACATTAGCTTCCATCTCCTCACTGAGATTTCTAAATGACAGCCTATGTCTGGAATGAGTATAAGACACTCAAATTAATTCCTCCTCCACCAGTCATTACAACTGCTGCCAATCATGATAACGAGGGCCCATGGCCATGTAGCTGATCAGATAGATAGCTGATCAGGGATCTTCTAGATGCAGTGGGGGAAACACCCTACTAATGCTCCCTTGTCAGCTAAGGTGGGAATTGTGGCACCAGCTCCCCATCACATGACATGAAAAGTCTCTTCTTGGGCTTCCATTATTTCAGCATCAATTCCAGACTCCCATTCGTATCTCAAGCAGGGCAGAGTGATGCAGAACAAATTCACTGGCTGTTCAAAATATGCCCTGGACTCCTTACACCACTGGCTATACAAGGAATGGCTCTTCTTAACCTGACACTACAGCAACATAACATTACTTCTTCACAAGATTTGTGTTAGCACACATATAGACCATTTTTCATCACTTATCATCCACAATAGCTCCTTTGTTTTCCTCCCTGTGCTCTGCTTCATGTTGTCAGTATCAAAACTGTGCAGTGAAGAAGTACCTATGGCAGATGTTTTTGCCAACAGATAGGTAGAGAGATCCTTAGCACTGAATAGTGGCTCCCCAAGGAGATAATGAAGTCTACTATGGCACTAGAACTAAAAATCTTACAAAAAAAGGAAACAGAAGTACAGGCAGCACACTGGGACAAGGGATAAAACAAACCATGTGAGACAATGCTGGTAATATGTTCTAGGCACCAACCTCCTTGTGCCTTGTCTCTCATTTCACCATTAGTTTTAAACTCTTGAAAACTGGTTCCATTGCTTGCATCATCCTGCTCACCAGTAGTTGAGTTTTATTTCTCAGCAAAAAAAAAGTTCTTGAACTCAGATTCTCTACAGTCACTTCTGTCCTGACACTTCCATGTCTGTTGCTTGTTTCATTGTGAGTTTTTTCTTTGCTTTGTACGTTTTGCAGGTTTTTCATCTGATACAGTTCCCATCTTCCATTCTCCTGTCCTAATCTCCCTCTATTATTATTAAAGACTGCCCCCACTACACATTAAAGAAAAATCTCCATTATATTTCCTTTTAGACTGCCAGGACTTTTCATTTGAAGCACACAGACTCCATTAGAGATCCAAAGTCCTGAAGGAATTGCTTTCTCCTTCATAATCTTGTATTTCAAAAGCCACAAAGTACCCAAAGAGACAAACAGTGGTTGGACTTGGATGCCTGTAAAACGTAAAAGCCTATTTGACTTTCTATTGTATGTGATGCTTTACCTTCATGCAGATGTAAGCTAAAAAGCACAAGTCTTTAAAAAGTGGTATGTGCAAGAATTTTTTTTCCTATTTTAATGGTACTTTTTACCTCAGGCTTTCTCAGCATTCCTGTGTATTTCAGAAAAAAAAAAAAAGCAGCACATGAAGTATATTTTATTTGGCTCTTTTGCATTTAGTGAGTGTATTATTAATATCTATTTCAGATCTATTTCAGATTCAAGATCATAAATATGTTGGTTTTTTATCTTAAACTGGTACATCTTGCCATATGATCCCCCTATAGCAGGAAACAACCTAAATTTCATAGTATGCTGTGCTCAACATTTATGCCTGACAAAAAGGGAAACAATTTTCAGATCCTTAATTTTACCCTACATAATACTTCTATGATTTTTTTCCCCAAGATCATTGTTATGTCTATGGTCATTGAATGTTTTTCCTCCTAACAGTTTTCCAATGAAGCACGAGCATAATTCACTATTTAGTTTCAGTGAATAGTACAGGATTTTCTCCATTCCTGCCCCATGGAAACAGAAGTTGATAATCCCTGTGACAGAGAGATATGTCTAGCTCACTGACTACATTGTTATTAATAACGAGGGTTTATGGTAGTATAGAGTGGAACACTAACATTTGACTGTGCGCACTACATTCAGAAAAGCAAAAGGGAATCTCATTTATATACATAGCAAAGTCTGTATTTTTTCAGTAGCTTGATATAAGCTGACAAATTTCCCATAATCATAGAATAGAAAAAGCAGCTCAAAAATATTTTAAACTCTTCTTCAGCAGTACTTTCTACAGGAGCTTACATTTTCTATAAAGATGTCAGCCACAGTTCAGTCCTGCAGTCACTTGAAAATTCTCCACAGCGTGCTCTTCCTATAAGGTGACATTTTACCCTGTAGGAGAGTGAAGTTGCTTCCGAATGATGCAGTGAATGTGGATGAAATTGTCACAAAGGAAACAAAATTGCTTCTCTAATGTGGAATTAAAGCCTAAAGTCCTACTGCTTGATTTTGCTAACAACTCTTATTAGGTCTCAAGATGATCTCCAGCACAAAAATTATGACTGAACCTTAATTACAAAGCAAGTAGTACAAAGAAAAGAGAAGCAGGAAAACATCCTCTTACATTAACTAGAGCTCCAAATCTGAACTATGATGGTTTCTCCCCTACTCCATTTCAATTTCTTGGGAATTAAAAAAAGAAATTTTGGAAAATTTAAATAGTAACAGGCTCTCTTAATTTTATTTTGTAAACTAAATTAAATTTATCTCTTCTTTGTTTTTATTTTGTGGAAAAAAACCCACATCTATTTAAATCATTTTCCCTAATAAAGAATTACTAAAAAGTAAGATTTATTACTTAGTCGTTGACCAGTGACTCCAAGAGCACTTCCAGAAGGCCAAGAATCTTTTCATTAAAAGACATGTTTGATTACCTTAAAATGAGACACAGTCGCTGATTACTATTTTACCTAGTTTTTCATAAACCCTTAAAATCATTATTTATAAATACTATATAAATCTTTTCACAAGAGAACAATAAAGTAAAAATCAAATAATCAAAAATCTCAGTACTAAACTAAACAGATTTAAGTCTATTTCCAATACTATGTACTAGGTATTTTGTTATGATTTTGAGATTAAAAAGTCCTAATACACCACTTGATCTTAAAATAAATTTCTCAAAATTCAGAATATAAGAATGCATTTTCATTCCCCTAGCAAAAGAGTAACCATTACCATATACTTTTCTTGACTTCATTCCCAGTTACAAAAAACTCCATAAAGGAACCATGTAAAATCAGTGCCTGGCAATCTGTTTACATTCTTAAAATACCTGCAGAGATGCCTGTGTTTCTACTGCTGTCATGCTAGAAAATTGTTTTTCTTTCCTTTCTATTCTTTTGAGCTCCTTTGTATTTTTTCCATTAAGGAAATTATGGTTTATATGGTAACCTACAGAGAAATAATGTAAGTAAAGGGCATTTGGCATAATGGAATTTTTCACTAGTGGTAAGAAGGTTTCACACAGACAGAAGGTTATTTAAAGCACTCTGAACATAATCACACTCATGAAGCCAAACAAATTTGAAGCAGTTGCATTCTTAGAAAACCACCAACACACTCTGCACGTTCTGTCTTATATTTAGGCTGCAAACCAAGGAACATGTAAAACCTTAGCAAATTAAAAAATTATTTTAATTTTTTTAAACTTTATTCGTTAATCTTAACGAGTCCACAAAGTGGGTTCAAACAAAACTCAGCCAAAGCATCATGTTTCAAGTGTTGCTTAAGGGTCAAGTGCAATATTTAACTATGTTTACCAG
Source organism: Turnix velox (assembly GCA_013400935.1). NCBI lineage: Eukaryota > Metazoa > Chordata > Aves > Charadriiformes > Turnicidae > Turnix > Turnix velox. The sequence goes on from VZTY01015781.1 coordinate 182,664, forward strand.
TAAAATGTAAGGTCTCAAAAAACTCAGTCACATAATTTATTGAACATTTGCATGGAAATTACACAGATACTGTTAAAACCTGAAGATCTGTGATCTCAGAGCAGTAGACCCTCCAAATCATCCTAGGCCATGCACAGGACAGCTTAGAGCCAAGTGAGTAGAAGATCAATCTGTAGCTGACAGACCTGGTTTCCAGGCCATCTGATCCAGACACAAACCCAAGAAAGATTTCCAAAATCTTTTTTTTCCCTGCATGTGCTACTGGTTAACAACAGAAGCTGTAATACCCTGAAATTCCAAGGAAATCATAGATTTTAAAGCAAGAAGCTAAAATGGGAAAAGCTGAAGAAGGAAGACAGAAGGCAAAGGAGAAAAACAAAAAAAAAAGAGAAAATACCCACTTTTTTGCAAGACTTCATCTGCCCAGGAATGCCACCACAAAGGGCACCAGCAAAACTAACCTTCTCCATCTCCTCAGAATAACTTTTTCCTCAATATTTGTGGTTTACAATACCCTGCATCCAGGAACAATAATTCCTTGACTTCTTTTTACTTTCAAATTTGTGTCTGAAAAACCTCAGCAAAAAAAAAGAAATAAGAGGACCTGCCAGCATTCCCTGCTCTTCTAAACAGGCAACATGGTAGTGTGATGTCAAACTGGTTCTTGCTTCCATTGAATCTGATGTAACTTGGCAGAAATGTTGCTACAGAACTAGGCATGTCAATCATAGAATCATAGAGCTGGAAGGGGCCTTCAAACATCTCTGAGTCCAACCCTCTGCAGGTTGCCCAGAGTCTCATCAAGCCTGGCCTTGAATGCCTTCAGGGATGAGACCTCCACCACCTCTTTGGACAACATGTTCCAGAGCCTCACCACTTTCAAGGTGAAAAATTTCTTCATAATATGTAATCTGAACCTACCCTGTCCCTCATTCTATTGCTACATGCTCTGATAAACAGTCTCTGCCCAGCTTTCTCATATACCCGCTTCAGGTATTGGTAGGCTGCTATGGGGTCTCCCCACAGCCTTCTCCAGGCTGAACAAGCATCACATTAGGCCAACATATCCTCAACTTTGAATTAAGGACTGCTTTTGCCTTCTTTAGCAACCCAAATATTTGGATATTTCTTGGCTTAGTGGGAACTCATCCTTTTCAGTTCTTGTGGAGAATGTTTTTCTGGACAACAATCAGAAAAGGCAGCTTTTAAAGTTACTGTGTGTTCAGGGTTCATAACACAGAAACTGAGTGACTTAGGAAAGATAAAATTCAAATATTTTATCACTTCCCATTAAAATTGTTAAAGCACTATACCATAATATACCATAAAATAGTGTGCAGCTGGAACAGAAATGCTAAAGAGATTTTAATAATTATCTATGAATACAACTACTCTTCTGGAGTATGGCATTTTATGATTGCAAAGTCACATATAAAAAGATGGACTTTTCTCTTTATGGTAATAGCCTACAATTTACATAAAGTGTCACATTTTCTTCAATAAATAATGTAAAAGTTGAAGGTGTTAGAATTGATAATTCATTATTAGCCTACTCAAATGTGTTAAAATACACTTTTGTACCCTCTAGATCGCAGAGGCTCAGAAAATCTAGACTTCTGCCAAAGCTTCTGTTCCCAGGCTACCAGGAGCAGCCAAGCAGTATTTTATCCATACCCTGCTAAGCCAACAATCAAAGATACAAGTAATTCCAGTATGAGGCAACATATGCTTTACTTCTTCCTTCCTTTGTCCTGCCAGCCCTTGGATACAAGACATACAACTCTGTGGCAGCCAGAACAAAGTAAGAAAATTTAGAGCATTTAGTTGTTATTCCTTTGAAAAGGAAGCAGATTTAATCTGCAATCATCATTTGTATCCCTTGTGCTGGTTTTACTTGCTGCATTCCCTGCTACAGTCTCCAGGTTAATATTTCTCTCCCCTATCTCACCATCCCACCATGTTGTTTTGATTTTGTGATCACCCAGTCATGGAAGGCAGCAGAGCATTCAAAGCAGCTATGCGTGGAACCACAGAAACAAAGCTTTTAAAGCAAATGGTGAAGGATTTACTAAAGAGAAACTCAAAGGTGTGTTGCTAAGTGAATTCACATGGTTGCACCATTTCCTCCTCTTTTGCCTTTAAGATCAGTGGCCAGGCTCAGAATTTAACTTGAATGTCATTTCTAATAATGGTTGTGTAGAACAAGTGGGCCTGTTACCCATTTTCATCTCATACAACCAAGAACAAAAGCTTTTGCTGAACGCTAAGGCAGCAACAGGCCACTAGCTTGCATGTGTTACACCATCACAGGACAACTCCCTTTGGAAGGGACCTCAGGAGGTCATCTACTCCAGTCTCCCATCAAAGCATTTCAGCATACATCACACAAAACAATGTGGAAAAAAACGCCAGGTATTACACTGCAAACCATGTTGCCTGCAGTTAATCTTGTATTCTGAAACACTATTACTATTATTCTATAAATCACTAAACAGAAAAAAAAAAAGAAAATTGCTTATTCTATCCTTTTCCATACTTTGGCCTACATCCTTGTCCTTTTCATATCAGTATTTTCTAACCCAGTGATTTTTAAAGATAAAATCTGTCAAAAAAAATCGGTACTGTAAAATGTATTTTCTTCTTTTATTTGATTTATCACACAAAAAACAGTCTCAAGGTAGATATAACTTTTACAACCAGAAGAGAAAATGTGTCAAAATCCTACTGCATAAAAAGCTCTTGGAATACTAAGTCTCCAGCCATGTAAAACCCTAATACCTTATGATATTAAGCCATCTAGTTATGCATCTGGGTAAATGGACTCATAAATTTCTTGTAGTACCAAGTTCTTAAAAATGAAACAACACAAAAAAGGCCATAACCTAAATCTTTCTTCTTTCCATTTACATCAATTCTTGGTTATATAGCCTGGCAGGAGTATGGGTATGTGCTTGTATGCATCCTGGCAACCTGCAACTGCATCATCACTGTGACAGCTATTAATAAGTATCAAAAAGCTCTTGCAGCTACCTGCAGGTGATAGCTAAGGAAAAAGATACAGGCAGAAGGACAACAGGATCAGCTAACCTACTTACAGTCACTCACAAGCAGCTTCCTAAAGATCTCCAAGCAGAAAATGAAAATTTCCCTGCAGTCATAAAATGTGGACTCTGGGATACACACATTATTCCTGCTACTGCTTTATTGATTCACAATAACTTGATAACATGATCTGTGCACTGGGTCTCTTCACACCTGTCGGATACACAAGGGACGTTGTTCAATTGAGCAATGGGGGTCCCATCCTCACCATGACTTGTACCATGTCTGGCTTTCAGGAGATGTTCACAACATAAAAGATACCTTGGAACTAGCAAGCTTTTGGTTTAAAGATTATTTAGTAAGATTATATGATATGCAAACTAAAACAGTGTGCCATCTTTCTGAGGTACAAGAAAGAAAAGGGGGGAGAAAAACTCCGGAAAGATGAAAGTGTGAAATTAAGAAATACAATGAATAGAAAACACAGGAAGCTTTTGGGAAGGAGAAGTAAACAAAATTGCTCTCCTCCTGCTGCCTTGTGCCACAGAGGAAAGGGCAAAGCACAGACAGAAGAAAGGCCAGAAAAAGGGATGACCTGTGTCAGGCTAGAAGAAGCTTGGGGTACCCATGGGAGGCTGCAGGAGCCCATTTCAGACAGAGAAGAAGGAAAAATGACCTTGAGAACAGATGCTGACCTGGTCTGATCGAGGTCAGCTTGACCTCAGCATCCTTGTCACATACCTTACAGTGGACAGCAGCCAAATTAGGGAAGAAGTAATTGTCATTTGAAATGAGCTATTCCCCCTTGCTGTCAAGGGTTAGTCCAAACATAAGGTCAGCAGGCTGATTTTAACACTCACAACTTTACTGTACTTCACAGAGCTATTTTTATTTCTTCCATATATTAGTTCTCCCACCCATTTTGAAGCATGGAGCCAGAACTTGACAGCTTACTGTAAAGACATTCAGAAATGTTTCATGTGTTCACAAAGATCTAGTTATTTATAAAACAGGCAAAAAAATGTGCCTGGTAACAGGAGTTACTTGCTGTGACATTTTTCATAATCCATAATCAATCCATTGATGCCTACCTGAACCTTTAGATGCTACACTACCCTTAAAAATCTGCCCGCAATTATTTACAAATACATATTTAACTTTAAATTATAGAGATCCAGGTTTCATAAACTTGTTGCCAAGTCAAAGTAACTAGAGACTATGTTATGCATTTTTTAAATAAACTTCTATGTCTGCATGTACACTATTGCTGAATCTTTTAGTTAATTTTCTTTTAAAGGGCATACCTTAATACATTTAAACCTTCAATTTATCACCAGCCTTACCAGAAGAATACATGTAGGTATGCCTAGATTTTTTAAATTGTTGTTTTAACTTATAATTGAGAGGATTATTTTCAGTTCTTTTATGTCAAAATGCTGTTTAAAAAAAAAAAAAAAAACACTTTGAAGGATAGTACTTATATGTAAGAATTATAGCTTCACAGGACTATTATTGAAAGTACGGGGAAAATCGAATTCCATCTAAGCTGGTGAAAGTTTTACTGCAGACTTCAATAGGGATTGGATTTTATCCCTGGCATAAGATCAATGACAAACCCTATATATAACCCATGTAAAACCTCCATGATGCTGCTGAATTCCACAGCACAACTGGTCTTCACTTACTCCCCAGCAGGAAGGTTTGTGAAGCTCACGACAGGTATGCACTGAGATGGCAGGCACTGGAGAGCAGCACATGCCCAGAAATGTTGCTGTCTACATCAGCATCTCACCCAGTGTAAAATTAGCACCACAGAACTGACAGTACAAAGAAACAATACAGGGTGGTTTGGGTTGGTAAATATTTACAGACTGTCAAGTTGAATTGCAACAGCATTAACTCTGCTGCTGTGTTAAGTACAGTTGATTCAGAATCCTGAAGCCATAAGGTTGATTTGCTTTGTGTGTAAAAAGGATGTGCATTCCTAAACAGGTAAACAGAGATATCTCTGTGAGATTGTACCTTCCCCCCAAAAAGTAAACATTTAAGATAGAGCTGAGAAAATAAACTTGCTTTCTTAAAAATCACCACTAGAAAATTTTCTCCTTCCGTGAGTTCTTTCAGGGCAGGTGGACACTTTGGTATACTTGAAAGCCAAGTAGACAGTGACCAATGCTTTTCAAACTGGTCTTTGTGATCTATTCTGGCATTAATTGGTATATTTTGATGTCTACAAGTTTACAGGATACTGTGTAAGATTATGCTCCTGCCAAAACAGGTAAACATATTTATTTACCTCTTTTTCTGTCAGATACTGAGTTTCTAAATTAGTTTTTAATTCTTTAAGCATCTTATGATCAACTGACGAATCAGCATATCTAGCTGCATATACAAAGGAGAAAAGGAAGACATTGCCCCCTTCCTGGAGGTGTTTAAGGCCAGGCTGAATGAGGCATTGAGCAACCTGCTCTAGTGAGAGATGCCCCTGTCCATGGCAGGAGGGTTCGAACTCGATGATCTTTAAGGTCCCTTCCAACTCAAACCATTCTGTGATTCTATTCTAAGTATATACATGTCATATGCAATGCAGAATGAAGTACTGCAAAAACACATCTTGCAAAATCCTTTGCTTTCCCATCTTCACTGTACTTATCTGCTTGTAGAATTCCACTATTGACATTCTGCTTTTTAAAGAAACTCTGTGATTACTTCTTTTGTAAATCTCCTCAGACTCTCCTTCATTCTCCTGTAGATTTCTTTGCAGCCTGCTCCCTTCGGTTCCTATTCAAGGCAACACCTTGATTTCTTTTCAGATGCCAAGGAGTCTTTAAAGTTTGTCCTTTCTACATGAACTCCACATGACAGAGTAAAGCAGCTTAGATCTTGTGATATGGGATGGTGGAAACTTGATATTATCTTCCCACAGGCAGATTTAGATATTAACATTTGTCATCTAGATTAATTTCTCTCTCTGATCCAGCCAATCTCTCTCTTTTGCCAGCCAGTCTCCACCGGAGACACCAAAGGATTTCTACATGATATTGTTTGTAATGAGAATACAACTAAATAGCAAAAACATAAGTGACATGAGAGCCTTTTGTTAAATACTTCATTAAGTAGAAACAACATAATTTTGTAGCCAGGCCTTGTTTAGCAACAATTTTAACTACTACTGTATCCCACTGTCCTATCAAGAGGCAATTGTGACGTAAAGAGCCCTAATGAGGAAAAAAGCCATCATACTTCTGAAACGAGGAGCCTTTGCAATCATGGTATTAAGAACTCAAATTTTAGAACACACTTTTCACTGGTGTTTTTAAATGGCTGCAGAGCTGCAAGGTTTCACTGCTGCCATTTCTCTGTGCCCTGACGACCACCTGCCATGAAACATAGTACAGCTGGTGACAGTCTTCCTTCGTCTCCATCCTTCTTTTGCAGCTATGAGAAACTCCCAAGAGCCTGCTGCCAGGGAAACCAAACTGTGACAGTCCTCTGAACCTCTCCCCTTCATCCTTCAACAGGCAGCACAATGGCCTCCTCTGCCATCATGAATCCTGTGGGGTGATGAGAGCCATGGCAGGCACAGGCTAAGCCCAGCTGGGAGCTTGAAGGAAGTAGAGTGAAGCACTAATGGGAACCTTTGGCCTTGCTTGGGAAGTGTAAGAGCTTCAACTTCACTGACCTGTTCTTTCATTTATACAAAAGTAATACATTAGTTTGCGTTTGACAGCATTTGATTTAATTTGAACTTAAAAGCCTCCTACCCAGTTCAGGTCTCTTGGTCACCATCCACTGTTAAAGGCTTATGGGTCTGGCATTCATCCTTAAGCATGGAGCAGCTAGTGAATTGAAATGTTTGTTACCCTTGACATCCAACCCTGAGCCTCATTATTAAGCTTTGAGCTGTCTTTACCACAGTGAAGGTTGTTCCCTTGCTGCCAGCCCTCAGGCCTGCTTCCTTAGAGCAGCCATAAGATGTCATAGTTAGACCTGGCAGGGCTCGCTGCAACCTCCACACAGGGACTGCCCTAAATCAATCACAAAAATGTCACCAGCAAAGAGATCAAACCTCCATATTGCTTGTTACTGCACATTCCCTGTTAAAAAAGAGGATGTTGCTCACTTCCCTCCAGTTTCATCTCCCAGTTCCTCAGCAGTTTATAAAACCCCATTCTGATTTTCTTTTGTTGTTGCTGCTGTTATGTTTTCTTCCACCTTTCCCCTGCCAAAAACCTCTGGGAAGGCAGCCATCACACTCTTCCAGGGTTTGCTTTTCATAACTGCTCTGCTTCCTTTTTTTATTTTCTTCAGTGTCTATGTGTGTGTATCTCTGTGTATGCCACCCATATCCTCATTAATATTTACTGCTTGTTGAGGAGGAAAGCACTTCTCAATTTACTGGCATATTTACTGCGTGTGCTTTGCTGCACACAGAGTCATAAAGCAGTGTCCTTCTCCATTCAAACAATGCAAACTTCATCTGACACCAAATTTTCCCTGCCACCCCCTCTACATTTTTCGTTACTCGCTCTGTGCACAAAACAATTTGCCATCGCAGAGATGTGTAACACGATGATCCTTGAATGTATCTCTTGGTTCCCTCACTCACCTTCCTTCTCCCTCCCCCTTGCTCCGTAGATTGTCTACCACCAATTCTGACAGGGCTGGGGAGCTCAGAGATCCTTCCCTCCTTGGCACAGTGGCAGCAGGAATCGATTGCAGCCTGCCCTCTCTCCATCCCTCCCCGTGGAAGCTCAGTTCCTTCCCTCGAGAAGTGTCAGGCAAGGGGGATAAGCAAGCAAAAGGCCCATTAGTTAGAAGGCACAGCTCTTCCCCCAACACAGCCCAAGGCACTGAAGATAAACACTTCCACTAGATATAAGCACAGGCCTGCAGGCACAGTTTTGCTCTGTTTATGTGTTTTATGAAGCTCCTTTTTTCCCCTGACTGCAGTCTTGCCTTCTTTGATAATTTTCTTAGCTTTATTTAAACCAATCTCTTACTTTTTACCACTAATCCTATTGGAGTTGTGATCTCTTCTACTGACTCCTCACATACTCATTCATTTCACCGTACTCTAATTGCATAGGCATCTTCCCATGGACACATGTTCTCTGCTGCTCCATTCTCAATTTACTCACACAATGCACATTCCTCTTGCCAGCTTGAATCCCTCATCAGCTTCCATACCAGTCTCCATGACCTGTGACTCTCTTTCTTGAATGAATCTCATTACTCACAAATCAATTTAGGATTGGTTCTCCAAGCCAGAGAATTTTCTGAGAAGTGCTCCCCTTCCCAGAGGTGCTAGAGCTGTTTCAGGTGAGATGGAGATAGCTACAAACATTGCTTCCTCTCTAACAAGGAATTAAGTGGCAGGAGCTTCCTTCTCAAATCAGACTCTATCAAATTATTCCAGGTCCTGAGTCATCTGTGTATTTGTTCATCATTTCATCATCTAGAAGCTTAAAATGTAATTTCAAAAATTCCAAACAGGTTTTTAAAGAGAAACTAGCAGCATCCTTTGATCCTTGACTTTGGGAAGTAGCAAATGCCAGTTCACTTAATCATCACCGCCTTCTCCTTCCTAGCCCAAACACATGAAAATATGCACATACACACAGTATCAGAGCTTTCGCAATATCTGCCCTTTTTGTTTCCATAAGAGAACTGCAGGACCAAGACTGAGCGGGATAGGGGAGAAGACTATGAAATACTGTAATTCAGGGCTTGTCCTTCCAACAAGTTGAAAGGAAAACCAGAATTCGAAAAGCAGTTTAACTCCAGAATAAAAAAAGAAAGGAAATCCATAGTCAAAAACAGCTTTGTGAGATACTAAGTTCCCAAAAAACATTAGCTGTTCCTGACTCCCCTTCTCCATCCTCATCTCCAGGATGATGAAACTTCAATCCAACATCATTTCAATAAACAAAATGCATCCTAAATGTGACTATCCTAAATAAGATATTCCATGTGAAGAAGTTCATCTGAGAGTCTATTAAGCTGAATTTCATCATAAAATCACACATCACTGTTACCAAGTGATATATGCAAGATTAAGCCAAAGATAATATTCAAATATATTCAAAGTATTAAAAATTAAACAGAGAACAAGGTTTGCAAGAATTTCTATGCATAATTGATACCAAGATTTTATCAATATAAACTTTCAAAAGACGTCTATTTCTTTAGCAGCAGTGAAGGACTGGAACAGGTTGTCCACAGAAGCTGTGGAAGCCCCATCTCTGGAATTGTTCAAGGCCAGGCTGGATGGGGCCTTGAGTAACCTGGTCTAGTGGGAGGTGTCTCTGTCCATAGCAGGGAGGCTGGAACTAGATGATCTTTTAGGTCCCATGTAAGAAATCATTCTGTGATTCTATGATTTAATGCATGTGTCTGCTGCAGAACCACAGGCAACCATCAGAGAAACTCCTCTAATCACTACACACTTTGGGAATGCCTGCCAGCACCCCAGGACATGTGGCTACATCTTCCAGCAGCTAGACACATAATTTTCACTTCTCTAAACAGAGCAAATTTATTGAACTTGATGTGAGTGAGAAAGTCCGTGATTTGCCATATGTTCTTGTACACCTCCTTTTAGTAATATTCAGCTGGAAAATGCTACCACTTATTTAGTCTAAGTATTCACCTAGGACGCAAAAATAGGACAGCAGATTAATCAGTCGCTGAGACACAAGGAAAACAGGACAAAACTTGTTGTAAGAAAGCCAGTTAACAAGGCTAACTGTGCTCATTTTTTATTATAAAATATTGAGTTCGATGGTCTGTGTTTTTTTTCACCTTCTAAATAAACACGAGATGCGTAAATAGAGCAAATATCAAGAATAAAAATGCACTACTTAAAGAACATAACGAGCAACCTCAGCCCCAACAAGGTCAGCAGAGTGAAATCCCAACACTTCTGAGCACAGGTCTTGGTTTGGACAACACAGGACTAAGTTCTCTTATAGTGCCTGGGAAAACTGCACTTCAAGAAGACTCCAGTGCCCAAATTTGTGAAAACATTTGTTATGTAATCATAGTATACAGGTTTCAAGGTCTCAGTGTGTTTGAGTCTAGAGTGGTACAGGAATGAGGAGGAGCGCTTGACCCAAGATGACCAGCACATTTGCTTCATAACATGAAAGTCCCATTCAATATAACTCAGTTTGCTGAAGAGTCCTCACTCTTCTATGATGGCTGCAAACCTGAGATCTACTTACCTGGGTGCCCCTGAGCAGTTCTCTCCCTCCTGAAGCTGCAGTGCTCACAGTGTCTGATATATTTTGTCCACTATTGGGAGCACACAGCTTAGAATCATAGAATGGTTTGAGTTGGAAGGGACCTTAAAGATTATTGAGTTCCAACCCCACTGCCATAGGCAGGAACTCCTCCCACTAGATCAGGTTGCTCAGTGCCTTGTCCAGCCTGGCCTTAAACACCTCCAGAGAGGGGGCATCCACAACCTCTCTGGGCAACCTGTTCCAGTGTTTCACTACCCTCACCTTAAAGAACTTCTTTTTTATATCTAGCCTGAATCTACCCTCTTCCAATCTTCATCCATTATTTCTAGTTCTATATCTTATTAAAAAGTCCTTCCCCTGCCTTTCTGTAGGCCCCCTTCAGGTATTGAGCAGCTACTATGAGGTCCCCCCTGAGCCTTCTCTTCACCAAGCTGAACAACCCCAACTCCTTCAGCCTGTCTTCATAAGGCAGTTGCTCCAGCCCTTTGATCATCTTTGTGGCCCTCCTCTGGACCTACTCCGATGTCCCTCTTAAGCTGAGGGCTCCAGAACTGGACACAGTACTCCAGATGGGACCTCACCAGAGCTGAGTAGAGGGGCAAAAACACCTCTTTTGACCTGCTAGTCACACTTCTCTTGATGCAACCCAGGATTTGGTTGGCCTTCTTGGCTGCAAGTGCAACTTCCAGCTGATGAATCCTGTGTAATTTATATTGGTCCCAGGACTAATATTGATTCTTTAGTGTTATTAACATTAATTATCTAGTCTTATTCTATTAAATCTGTTTATACAGTAATCTGAGCTACTCCAAGATGTCCCTGCTTACTTTAAGGGAGTTGGACTAGATGACTTCCAGAGGTCCCTTCCAATCCAACACACTCTACAATTCTATTTTAATCCTCATGTTTTCTTGCTTTTTCCCTTATTTTCCTTCTTGGGTGAGGAGGTCTCACCAAATGATAGAATAACTGATTGAACAACAATAAATCAGTTTTGGTTCCTCAAACCATAACAGTACATCATTAACTCTTGTATCACTGGGCCACATTTCATGCCTTTTATTCTTATGAAAAAAACAGAGTATTACCAGATTATGAAGGCCAGCCCAGTTAAAATGTTTTAAACTCACTTAGCTGCAAGCACTGGGCAGAAAAGAGAAACTAACCCCCCTATTAGCATATGAAAAAACAAGAAAAAAGCTTCTGCCAGAGAAATATCCAATTTGTACCTTCACTGAATTCAAAGCTAAGAAATGTCTGCCTGCTTCCTCAACACCAACTCAGAAGATCTAATTAGTTTAATGTCATTAGACTGAAGTTAGTTGGGAAATCTGAAGCTCAGCCAGGGTCCCTGCTATGAAAACCCATGTAAATTATTGTGAGACATCCAGGTCCATTTTTCCCCAAACCAGCAAAACACTGAGGAGAAACAGCAGAAAGGCCATGCCAAAAGCCGGCAGGTTAAACACTGTCCCATGAACTGAAGGCAAGGTGCCACTAGCTGTACTAGAGCATGGGCACCAGTAAGTCTCACACTGTAGGGTCAAGAATCATTGCACAGGTTCAGAGAAACCTCAAGATGAAGCCAGAAGCTGCTGATTTTTAAAGTATCAGGAAAGATTATTTTAGAAAATAGCTATTGCTAAGTGTCATTCTTTCAGGATTCATTTTTCTTAGTAGCCTGAATCTGTGCTATAATAAAGCAGATGAAATACCAAGTTCTTAATCTTGCTAAGCAATAAGGAGCAACAAATAATACTCGGATCCCACAAGGATGAAGTCTTTATAGAGGCCACTAACTTGTACTTTCGAAATATCTAGTCATGCAGTTTTGAAAGCTACCTGGAGCTGAAGAACACACTTCATTTACATCTAGCAAGATGGGCTAGCAGAGCCCCTGGTGACAGCAGAGTAGCACCAATAGCAACCTCCCTTCATGGTGGTCACACACTCAATGCCTCTTGCCAGCCATGAAAGGTGTGGGGAACACAACAAGAGATATGGCATAGCCTGGGCATGCACTTTTTAGGGGTGAAAAGTAAATAATGATGTACAAAGGTTTTAATTCTTCATTAAAAGAAACACACACAAATAAAAATCCAGCTCAAACACTTCCCTATTACACAGACTTATTCTTCCTTGACTTCTCACAGAAGTGCTTCCCCAAATACAAGGGCAGAAAATAAGTGTTGAATTTGTAATATTCTTTCCTACTGTTTGCCTTAGATGTGAGTAATTTGTCTCATACTGGATAAACACAGATACGTCTTTTGATGCCTTTATCCTTCAGTTTGCTGTTTAGAAGATCAGAAGTCTAGTTACACCATCACCAAGCCATATCTAATACAGCAATTTCAACTGTGTTACTTTCACAAAAGGTACATGCTTGAAGTCCCTGAATCAATTATTGATTGATTTCTTACAGAAGGAGGCTGCTTTTTCACAAAAGCACTTTGGAGAGTCTTCATTTTTTTCTCTAAACAGATATATACTTTCTTAATTGAAGTCTTTGAAACCTTCTCTTCCAAAACTCATCTTTCATCTGAAAATGATACCTGAGACACATCTAAGACACATCAAACTCCACCCCTGTGTCAGCCCCCCATTTATCTGCCTCCCTGAGTTCCATGAAGTCATCCCAGGATGCAGCACAGAATAGCAGAATGAAATCCATCAGCAAAATTTTTATTTCTAAGTTAAGGGAAACAGTTGAGTGATGAACCAGAAGAGATATTAATCTTGGGCACTCTGTATTCTTCTCCTTTCTTGGAGTAATAGTAAAGCAAGGAGACATTTTTCCTTGGAAAGGAAATGACAAGCTGAAATATTCCTTCAGGCACTGCATTCCTCATTTCTCTTTTTATCAAACAGCAAGATTTATTTTGCTTAGTTGGGACTAAACTTGTTGCAGTGGCAGCAATGACAGAAATGAGAGGAAGATATTGAAAGCAGAATTCTGGAACCCCTCTGCATAATAATTTGATTTACAATACGCCTATGACACCAGCATAGGGATTTAGGGTGGCAGTTACCATGACCTTAAAGAAAGTCACAGAGAAGAAAGGCAGCAACTGGGAAAATGACAAACTGATCACTGTGATCAGGTTCGACATCATCTAAGGAACCTGAAGATGCACAAATACATGGGACCTGATGAGATTTATCTTTGGGTCCTGAGGGAATTGGTGGACAAGTTGTTAAGTCACTGTTCATCACATTTAAGAAGCTGTGGGAGTCCAATGAAATTCCCCTTGACTGAAGAAACTTAAAGCCCACTTTTAAAAAGCATTAAAAAGAAGAAGACCCAAGGGAGTATGGGCCAGTCAGCCAAATTCGATGGCTTTCTACAGTAGGGTTTCAGCACTGGTGGATAAGGAAGAGAAATTGACACCATCTTCCTGGACTTGTACAAACCATGTGATACTGTCTCATATGATATTCTTGTGTCTACATTGGCATCTGAATGCATAGGCCACTCAGTGGATAAGAATTGGCTGCATGGCTGCACTTGAAGAGTTGTGGTCAACAGCTCAATGTCCAAGTGGAGACCAGGGACAAGTGGATGGGCTAGAATGGCCTTAAACAACCTGGTGTAGCAAGAGATGTCCCTACCCATGGCAGGGAGTTAGTACAAGATAATCTTCAAGGTCCTTCCCATTTGAAACATTCTATGATTCTGTGTTTTCAATGATGATAATTAAATAATCATCTATAAGATCTTCAGAATTTCTAAGGCACTTCATTATTTCGCATCCTACCAGCTATCATATGATGTTTAAAATGAAAAGCAAAATGAGAGAGATTTAAGCAGAGACATCACAGCAGCAGACTCCATGACTTACTCTCTTCTTTTCCTTTTTTATTTTAAAGTTCAAAAGTTTCCTGTAGGAAACTTCTGATGGCAGATCTCTATCAATGCCAAAAACAGTGTAATGAGAGTCAGCAGCTGTAAATGATAGCTAAGCAAATTAAAATGAAAAATGTGGGATATATTTTTATCATTATAGAATAGGTAATTAGCCAGGGGAATCACTTCAAGTTACAAAACCAAACCTGGAGGTCATTAAAAAAACATCAGAAAAGCATAACATCTAGGCTTAATGAAGTAATCAATGAGTGCAAAATTTTTAACTATCCAAAAAGATCAAATCAGTTCACAGACTTTACCAGGTGATCCATGATGGCTTAAAGAAAAAGAAAGTAGCATGACTTAAGACATTCTCAGGGTAATGGATCTATTGGAAAGAGGCCAGTCTATGCTTCAGATATAATCTCAGTAAAAACTTAACACATGTACATCTTAAAATTGTGTGGCTCCCAAAATTATTAGGTGGGTTCAGGAAAAGTATGGATTAAAACAGTAAAGAGAAAGATGGTTATATCTCAGCTAGAATATGGACCAGTCAAAAGAGAATGAAGCATGTAAACAGAAGAGAAGTTCATACTCCGCCACCAAAAAGAAACAGGCTTGGCTAGTCTTCACTAAATAAACACTTAGAGAAGGAATGCACAGAGATGATGGTGGGATAGGAAGAAAATCCTACTCCAATGACTTTGAACAGATCAAAATTATTTTTATATATTAGATGTACTTATCCACATACATTTATTTTATATGTGGTATACAAAATATTTATACACTGCAAATCTACACTACACATTTCAGTTCAGCTTCCTTCTCCTTCTGGGTACAGAGTTACAGAATGGCTACAAATACAAACACCTAACTCAAAAAGCCTATAAATTTCTCTTTCCATACAATTTGCAACCCAGTTTATCCAAGGCTACCAATAGTCTGCTCTGTCTGCAGCACAGGACAGATCTTGTTCGTGTCCTGATGCCACCTGAAAATAATCATATGAACATTCACAACAGGCATTTTTTATTCAGACTCTCCAGATCTGCCATGCAAACACAAACTTTTCCAAACTACTTTCTGCCTGGACATCAGATAAACCCACTGGATTAAATTCTACTTTGATTAAAGCAAATCAGTTGGAAGTTGAGTTACTTTGAATTTGATTATACAGTATAACTGAGTCCTGAATACATAAACACTATCCATTACATAGAAAAAAACATGCAAACTTCTGAGTTTCATGTCATTTCTTCTCATGTCATCTTAAATTCTAAACAGAGTAATGTTTTTAAGGAAGATGGCATTGACAGCACTAGTGCATCTGGATAAAGAGCATAAGCCTACTCTTATTATTTTGCAGAAACAGCATTTGTCAGCTCATCAGAAAGCTTTCATAATGTTCCTGCATTAGCTATCCCTTCATGCTGTAAAATTACTGTTAAAATTCAAATGATAATATAATAGACCTTATGCTTCAGTCTGCACCTGTTCTTCCCTATTTTTCACTAAATTTGAGCAGTTCAATTTAACACTGATGAAATTCCAGCATTAATCAAGACTGAGCAGCATCTTTTAGCTGAATATCAAACAATTTTCTATTTTTTCAAATCAAAAATATTCTTTGTTCTGATGTGCCCTGTTAGCAATTTCACTCAAACATACCATGTTGCATTTTCATCATATCGGAGCTGCTAGAAGTTAACAGTTTAAAAATGTTCCAAGTAAAATCCTGTCATATCATGCTAAATTTTTTTAACTAGAAAAAAAAATGGAATAAAAAGCTCAAATGAAAGAGCAGAGTCATGCCTAGACACAGCCTATTGTACACTACTGTTCTAGTAAAAGGAGTTGAAACCCAAAGAGACCAAGAGGTGCTCAGGCTGCTGTAGAGCTGTAACTTCCCACTATGGTCAAGCAAATAAACCTTCCCACCAATGGAGAGCAGCACAGACAAATCTACCTAGCTTCATTTCCATTTTAATTTCTAACATCAAGAACTACAACAACAAAACCCCCAAACAGTAAGATGTCTGGCATTTCAGATTTTGAAAGCTGGCACATCATCACTGCCTGAAATATGAGTAGTTACTGTCCATCCCTGGAGGTATTTAAGAGAGGGGTAGACATAGTGATTAGAGCTATGGTTTAGTGATGGTTCTTGTCAGAGCTTGACTGATGGTTGGACTTGATCTGAAAGGACCCTTCCAACCTAGGCAATTCTAAGATTCTATGATTGCTAGAGATTAGTGTCCAGCATATTGGGCAACTACATGGATGAACATTAACTTGCTCATTATCCACTCCAGAGCAGTGGAGAGACAAGATAAGGTTCATGCACACACACAACTTTGGCTGTTACTGTAACTGGAAAATTAAACTGTAACACATTAGATTTTGTGAAAAGATAATGAATACTTATGTTCTTATGAATGATTATTTGCATTACTATTCTCAAGTCTCCATGTGGGGGAAAAAACAGAGATAATGGGATTGCACTGAGAGAAGGGAAAAAGTCTGCCTCAAACAAACAGACCTGTACAGAGCAAATTCAAGTCTCTTCATCTATGACATGATGCACTCACAACCCAGATAAACTGATTCATGTAAATTAATAAATTTCTCCATGATATATCTACTTCATGATAAAATGTAAAAAGAAAAGTAATACTATAAACTGTATAATATGGATTACCTGCACTCTGGCAACTAACTCATTATGGAAAGAATACTTCAAGAAGATTAGGACTTTCTAAATACCTACAGCGAAAGGAGTATGAACAGAAATATTTTTCCCTGGAAAATCCTTCACACACTTGTTAGATGGTATTGTCTTGTATCTACAAGATCTACTCTCTTTTGGGGACAGTTTTAATTTTTTTTCTGGTTTCAATATCAATTCTAGCAAAGAGAATAACTTCCTAATTTCTACAGTTGGGAAGCTTCCATTAACATATATTTTACATCATCTCCAGGTGCATCTCCACTGAGTAATGCAATTATAACAAATCAATGTAGTGTGTCATTAGACATTCTGTCTTCTTATTAATGAAATGCTACATAAAACCCCCTAGTAATACACAGAAATCTCAAGTTCTTTCTTCAAAACATAATTTGAAACTACATTTTTTGCTTGAGGTACAGAAACTGGAATACATGGCAATATTACATAGTTTTATATGTGACAGCAACTAAAGGAAAAAAATAATTAAATATGAAGCATAACTCTAGACTGCAAAATATTGGGTTTTATTTTAAATAATCAGTATTATTGAAACTATATGATGAAAAGCTAGCAGTCCTCACTGTATAATATGATCACATAGATAATTCACCATATATTAAACTTCCATACTGGTTTTTCCTTCTTATATTTTGTTATTTTTCAAATTAAAGAGAAAGAAAGCATCAGAAATTTCTCAATTCCCCACATTCTTCTATTAATATGCAAAATTTGAACAAAAATTCCTCATATTACAACTGGCTATTCCGTTGTGAAGATGTTTTAAAGAATTGAAATACATTACTTCCTATTTTGCTTAGGATGAAACCTGTTCTACAGTGATAAGTTTTTTTACATCTTAGTTGAGGCCTATATAAGAAAAGATAGGTTTGCTGTTCATGCGTTTTGTCTTTCTCTAATGTTTGGACTTGAAGGTCCCTTCAGCTCAATGCATTCTATGACTCTGTGTTGTATATGCAACACAACAACCAGCATGCAGGTACAGATTCAGCATATTGAGTTGTGCTACTCAGAATTATAACTATTAACTAACACTTTTGAAAAATATATAAAAGAACAAGCCTTAGGAGGGTAACCTCAGGAGGTTTCGTTCTACTCTCAATGGACAGAGACTGAAGTTTCTTCCAGAAGCAAGCTAGCAGTGGCAGGTGGAACATGTTATTTCCTAGAGCATTTACCCCTTTCTCTGCACTCATCCCTCCACAGAGGGATCCTGCAAAGACCAGATTCCTAGGGTTAAAATTCATCATGGAAAGACACTTCTCTGTTTTCTTTCAAATTAGCAGCTCAAGGATCTCAAAGTTCAAATCTGAAAGTTACTACTACCTTATACCAAAGCAAACAGGAATCAAAACCAGCACTATGTGAGATTCTTCAAAGAAAGATGAAGTGCTCTTAAAACTTCTTTCTCAGAGAGCAGAAAAAAGCAAAGTGCATTCCTAAAGAGATGCTCATTAGTGGCATGAATTGAGGCTGCTCAGCACTGTTATTTGTGGTCGGAAATCAAGAACAGCAGAGTTTACAGGTCTCATCTGAAATCATATTGGGTTCTTACTGAATAGAAGAACGCAGGAAGGAAGTATGCATCAACATTGGAAATCAGTAATACCTTCTAAGAATCAGCAAGTAAGGCTTTTTCTTTAGTCCAAGCAAACTTGTATCTTGTGACTGTCATAAGAAAAATCCATTATATTAGTTTCTGCGTAGTGGCAGAAATAGGATTACAGTGATTGCTGAAGTAACAAAGAAAACAACATCCTCCAGAAATATTTTTCTTGCAATAAAGCAATTATGCAAGCCTAACATATTATCTAAGATCCTTTATGTGATTAAGAAAAAAAAGATGAAACTCAAAGAAGGCTTTGAGTCATTAGACAGTTTTGAAGCATCATGTGCCCTGAGCTCTCAGCTAAATGAATTATTAGTGTTTTTCATGGATGATGTGAAGCCATTTTTAAGCATTTAGCCTGTAAGCATTATCAACTTCCAATCTGTTGATAGTTACCTGTGTACTCTTTAAAAATACTGCTATCTAGCTGAGTGTACATGTATCTTGTGTATTTTTCTTAAGGGTGTCGTCATGCAAATGAAAGCTTTAACATTTATACTCTGAAATGGCTTGATCTGAAAGGGAAGCCACGTGGTTCAAATGAGACAAGAATATTTTTAGGAAGGTATTTTTCAAATCCCTGGAAGACTTAAGGAATTGATTCAATGGAACATTCAAAAATTATTTGACATCAGCCATGGCTACCCCACCACCTCAAAGACTAAGTATTACTCACCAAATAATGTATATTGCTCTTTTACAGCCTCATTTTTGAGAACCAGGAATAAATCTGCTCCCAAACCACAAAAGACAGCATGCTCACAGATGCTTCACATGTTTCAACTATGGCACTCAGATGATACAATTCCATCTTCACTTACAGTAGTTTTGCCAGACTTGAAAAACATGTTTTATGAGGTTTATTTAGCTTTAGGAATTAATCTGTAACACAGATTTAGCTCCCACCCATAGAGGTTAAGAGGCAAATCTAACACTGAAGTTCTGACTGTGCCTATCACCACGAAGTATAAATACAG
This sequence comes from Turnix velox, assembly GCA_013400935.1. NCBI lineage: Eukaryota > Metazoa > Chordata > Aves > Charadriiformes > Turnicidae > Turnix > Turnix velox. The sequence goes on from VZTY01015781.1 coordinate 202,138, forward strand.
CATTATTACAGCAATAGCTCTGTCAGAAGAAAAATAACTGCAAACTTACAGGTGATGGCATCACAATTGTCTATGCAGGATACCAGGAGAGGGCAATGAGCAACAGTCCTGAAAGGCTACATTACCAGCTTCTTGAGCATCTTCTATTCCAACAATGTGTGATAGAGATGACAGAATTAATTATGAGAGAGCTGGCAGCAAAGTCAGAGGCTATAAAATCCAGACAGCTTTTTGTATAATCACATAATAATAATAATGAAGGGAGAAATAGCAAATACATTGCTCTAGCACTAAGATATAATGTGCAAATATTCGGAATAGCGTAGACTTTTTAAAAGATCATCTACAGTAAGAGATTAACATTTATTTTCATGATGTGAGCACCCCCAAATTTCTTCTTGTAACGATCCATTTGCTTTTTAAATTGGCTAATCATATAGCAATCAATACTACCTCCACATAATAAGCAATCAATAAAACCTCAGTGACTCCTTGTATTTTCACCCTCTTTCATAGATGCAGCCATCTCAACCAGTTCTAGCAGGCTTTACATACTTTTTCCTCTGCCCTGAATATTAAGCTGACAAGCCAATATAGAATTATAGAATAGAATCATAGAATAGTTTGGGTTGGAAGGCACCTTAAAGATCATGAAGTTCTGACCCCCCTGCCATAGACAGGAACACCTCCAATTAGATCAGGCTGCTCAGTGCTTTGTCCAGCCTGGAATTAAACACCTCCAGAGAGGGGGCATCTACAACCTCTCTGGGCAACCTGTTCCAGTGTTTCACTACCCTCATCAGAAAGAACTTCTTTCTTACATCTAGCCTGAATCTACCCTCTTCCAATATCAATACCTCGCTTCTCATTCTTGCAGCAGTTGTCAGACAAAAACATATACAGTAGCCTTCATCTGATTGCTGTTCTTACCAGATACTTGTACCAAAATCTTATATTCACTCATATTGCCCCTGAAACAAAACTTCCACCCCATTAATAAGAGCCTAAGGGAAAGCTTTCACATTCCTTACACACAGAACACAGCTTTCCTCCAGCACATTCCTGTGAAAGCAGGGGCACACACTACAGCTGAACAGCTGACTGAAAGAGTGACCATGCTCTCAGGGAAGAGTGATGCTTCCCTGAGCTCAGCTACACGGCCTTTATTCCTTCTCCCATCTGAAATGAAATCAAACTTAATCACCTGTCTCAAACAGGCTAATCTTATATTCCACCATGTTCAAATTGATAGGTAGGAAATTCTCCACTGCCAGAAACACAGAATAATTTTCCAGGAAAAGACAGCTCCTTGACTGTCATTGGAATTTTTGGTAGCAATTTTATTCCTTGTACTGGAGTATTTATTTCCTGCATTTTCATTTTCTACTGCAGGCAGTCTCAGCTAAACATTCAGTCAATATAATCCAGCATATCACCCAGGCAACATCTGATTAATAACCTGGAGCATAAACCTCAAAGCATCCTTGAAAAAAGCCCAACTTCTCACAGCACAAAATTAATTTAATATGCATGACTGGTAAATCTGCATTTTTTTTGTTTGTAGAAGGAATGGGTATGAGCATAAAACATACACATTAAAATTTTTATTCACTCTTAATTTTGTGCTATTTTACACATTGAAAATAATACCTTTTCGCCATATTTTGGGGCATTAGTTATTTTCCCTAGAAAGAAATGTAAGACCTGCAATGGGATTCTTTGGCAAAAACCTTCCTTTTAACACTAATTTTACAGTCTCTCATGTTTATAAACTAATTACAAATGTGGAGACATTTTGCCATTACTTCACATTAATTCAGTTAATTCATCACAGCTTGGCTCAATAACCTCCTTAGCTTTCAGCCATCTTTTATTTCCTAGTGACACATCAGCTCTGAGGTTTATTTAGCCTGAAACTAAGTTGCCTTAGAAAACAAAGTGCTCTAATCACAATTACTTATTTGCCCTTTATACCATAATTTTACTTAGAGGGTCTCAAAACAGCTTATCACTTTAAAAAAAATCAAGCTCATGAAATTCTTGCTAAGACAAGTTTGTCCACACCTGCTTTATAGGTGGGAAAACAGCAGTGAGGAGAAACTAAGTGGCAAGATGACCCTAAAGCTTTCTATCTTGGTGACAGGCAGAATGTCCCAACAGCTAATCAAATCTCCATTTCCAGAAGACAAAACAACCCTATGAACCACAACAAGGCATCTTCAGGTGCATTTTCTTCTGAAGCCTTTAGTTTAGTAGAGAAGCAAAGCCCAGTTAGTTCTCCTGTTTTTTTCTGTGGTCTAAGCCAACAAATCTGGCAAAGGTTGTGAGAGAATGAAGGAGGGGGAGAAAATTCCCTTGGAAGCTTTGTAAGTCTGCAGGCTGTACTTCTGGCACACCACACCATGAGGGGCCACCAGAGGTCTGCTACCCTGAGGGTAGAGCAGAGTTTCTCAAGGGCTGCCCCAAGCCCACAGCTTGCTGCAGAGGTTGCTCCTGGCATGGTGTCCATTTGCCACCACATCCACATAGTCCAATGCACACTGGAAGTGAGGACACTGGTGGATCTTGAAAGCAAGAATTTCGGCTAGGAAGAGAAGAAAGCAGTCCCAGAGAAGGGAAAAGAACAGGGAGAGATGTGCAATGCCCTTTATACAGGTTGTTCACCTTCCCATACTCCATCCTAGTGTCAAGCCTGCCATCCAGCAAACTCTCTGCCACAGACACAAAACCAGTTCAACTGCTTAAACTCATTAAATCACCCTGTCATTTATGTCTAAAATATCATAGCAGACTTACGATGCACCAAACTTACCACATACCATCGATATCAAAAAAATGTTTACTGATCTAGATGTGTATATAAAAGATCATACTAGTACTTAAGTATCCTAAAAGGACAAATTAGATTTGATCACACAAAGAGATAATGGAATCTGCATCCTTGGAGATGCTCAAAACCTGACTGAACCCAGTCCTGGGCAATGAGCTTTAGATAGCCCTGCCTGAGCAGGACTTTGGACAAGATGTCCTCCAGAGGTCCCTTCCAATCTCAGACATTCCTAAGTTCAGTCCTATAAGTAAGGGATTCCTCCATGTTTCAACCACAACTGTAGGACTCTCAGAAAGAGCAGAGTAGAAGAGGGAAGCTGAAGTTCCAGAGAGTCTCTCAGGAGAAAGAAAGTCTTGAGATGGAAAAGCAAGGTTGACCACATCATACACTATTAGTATAATTCAGTTTTAAGAGATAGCATGCTAGTGAGTCGTTCACTTTGCTCCAACAGCCTAGTAAAGCTTCAAAGACTCTCCATTCTACAAAGCCGCACTCCAGAGCAAGCACATTGCTGAGGAAGCTCCTGAGTTTAACTAATATTTAGAAGTGTCTCTGAGAACTTCTGAAGGATAAGAAAGTCAGGAGACCAATGACAGTATTTTCCAAGTGTGCTCAAGAGTTACTAATTTTTAAACAAGATTCCTTATTTTGTTATGTTAATTTAGAACTTACCTGTAAGAGCAAAAATGTTCTACAAGCAAAGAGCAGAGCACATAATACCTCCTGCAGAAATAACAGCCAAATAAATCTGTGTTAATAGAAAGCCTTTCCTAAATCAGCAGTTGATGCACTTCCCAATAAAGTGTAAGAATCAGTCTGAGAGCTGGTATTACCCAGTGTCAATGGTACTTCAGCACATATCACATAGCAAGTCTTTGACAGGAGGTATGGTCAAGAGAGACCTTGCAACCTGTACAAATTTGTGCTGTGTTTTTTTTTAACATACCAGCATTTTAAACTTAATGGTGATAGCCTTAGCATAGGAAAGGCAATTTATTGTAATGGCTTTCTGTAACAAAAAAACTTAGGCTTGTTGTGCCCTCAGCATTAGTCATAGACTTCATACACCTCTGAACTTTAAAGTGCCAGCAGCAGTGGAAAATGGATGGCAGAAGGGCAGAAACCATCCCCTAGTGCATCCAAATACTTAATACCTTTTTTACTTGCAGACTCTGGTTTCTGGCCCTGTACACATGTGTAGTTTGTGATGCGTGCTTCAGAAGCCTGCAAGCAAAGCAAACCTACATCAGACATAGCTCATGCTGCTGTTTCTCTGCACCAGCCACACCTGGCTGAGACCTAAGAGCATATCCACAAAAGCATTGGGAGCAAAGAAATACTGTTAAAAAATCTCCCAGCAGGAAACTACTGGAAAAGTAACTCCCCTGGTACCATTAAATCACATGTGAATGCAAAGACTAAATAAATAAATACCCCCACCTAAACTTTACTTAAGGTTTTTGAAGAATCTTATCTAATGTAGCATGAAATATCTAGGTTTTCCAACAACTGTAGGTAGCAATATAATGTTCATGGGAAGTAAATGTATTTGTTAGCTGGTTTCAAATGACAAAAATCCACAACATTTTCTTTAACTCTTTGGGCTGCTCACTCTTTTTTAGGTTTCACTGCTCCCCTGGGAAACATTTTCACAGTTGAAAGCATGCTGTGTCATCTGTTATTCCCCATTTCAAAATCTTAGGATCTAGTGCAGGAACACACATTAATCATTTATTACTGTATAAACACATGAAAAATTAATAGCCCAGCTAGAATTCCAAGGCATCCACTTAATGAGCTGGGACTCAAACCTGAGAGCATCACGTCATTACTACTGTACATATATAATATGTATTTAGAAACTTCATCAAATGAGACACATTACTATAAATTCAGCATAACAGACCTGTGAATAAGCATCCAAAAACCAAATAAGCCTTATACTTTCTGCAAGAGGGTAAAAATTGTTTCTTAATTTTGAACTTGTTGCAGAGGTCTCAAAATCCAATTTTAAACTTTTAATGATAAAAATGAAAAGCCCAATCACACTTGGTAAACTTGCTTTAATTTGTAGTTAGTTGGACAACAGGAGAAAATGAGAGAATTATTGGCAAGCTTCAAAACATTTGGATACAGTTTGTGAATGTCAATTAAAGCCATGTTCACTGCTGCAAGAACCTGTTAATGTGACAAATCCCAACACCATAAGCACAGATAATGAAAAAATAATAAAAAAGCAAGAGTTAAATTATGTAATTACTTTGTTCCAGTGCTCTGAATTGTTATATATAATTGCATTTACTCAGACTAAATGTGCCAATACAACCATGCCTATTTTCAGGACAGCTGCAATCACGATATCTATTGTAGCTTGACCAGAAAGTCTGTGCCAATGCCAACTTTATCTGAATGACATTTTGAAGCACCTACAGGAATTTCTCAAAGTATTTCTTCTTAGAATCAGTAATTTTTCTCCTCATCAGCGGCAGCATAAAAGCTTCCTTTATTGATGCTACACCACATCCCATCAAGAATAATGGAAAAGCTTAAAACCTATAATAAAAGCAGGCTGACTGGTTGCCTTTGGAAAGGATAGGGCAGGCAGGCAAGAACACCTCATCACATACGATGTGGCTGAGGACACATCATCATCAAGCCACTAGCAAGATAACTGCTATAACACAAACCCCTTTGCCACAAAGCAGAAGTTTCTAGAGAAGGAATTAACTTACGTCCTGAAAAAAATAAGATGCAAGGTGTAGAGGTAAAACAGTAATTCTCAGTCTTTGATTATTTAAAAATTAATTTCCAAATTGCTTAGGGAGTAATGAGTTGTTTGCATGTATGTTTTGCAAGAATAATTGATGACCAGGAATGATTTCCTCTATGACCTGCAAAAGCTTTACTATTAAGAGTTATGTTTCTTATTACCTTAAGCTACAATGATAGTTCCAATTTATTCAAAACTCATTTATACTTTCCTCAGAGCAATTCACATAGCTGCCAAAGAAAAAATATATAGTTAAAAAACCTGAACAGGCTGCTGGCAAACTTTAAACTAGAAAAAAGGCATAAACTTTTACAAAGTTCAAAGGAAATGTGTCCCCCCCATAAGCCAAACAAAATTCTACATGCAGGGAAATCAAAACTATGGCATGAAGACAGCACCATGATCTTCTGAACTATATTGCAGAAACCTGAAGCCCTATTTTGAAATGCTTCACGTTATGGGGAGGCAAACATTTCTCAGGTATAATCTCAGTTTGAAGCAGTCTGATTTTGTGAGAGCACAAGCAAACCTACATATTTGTAGGTGAACAGCCTGCACCTTTGGCTACCAGATAAAAAAGGACACTGAGGATCAGCTGTCACCACCCAAGCTGAGGAGGCTGCTTTGCCCTCCTTGCCTTAGAAAATTCAATGAATCATAGAATTACTGAAGTTGTATGGGACCTTTCAGAAAATCTAGTCCAGCCATCAACCTAAGCCTTATATCTGAGTCTATTCATCTCTTAAATATCTCCAGTGATGGTGTCTTTCTCCCAGGAGATATTCCTATGTCCTTATGGGAGAGATCCTGACACCACTTCATTAAGGGAGAGATTCAAAAGCCAGCAAGGCAAAGACATCATCTGAAAAACAAATCAGAGTGAGAACACAGACTGGATGCAGTATAAGGAAGAAAATCATAATTCAGGAGAAGGCTTTCAGCAAACCATCCTCACCAAAGCAGGGTTAACTCTGGGTTACAGTCCTGCAATTCCTCAGAGGACATACCTTTCCCATCAACCCTAAATCCTTCAACTTACAAACCTTCAGCTCTGCGAGACAAAACAGAAGTGCTTCAAGGACACAATTTTTTCAAATGTCAGATTAGAGGACTACTCCTTCAAATCAAGAAAGAAGTACCATAGTTCACTGAGTTGTTAAATCATGCTTTATTTCTAAGAGATAAGTCATCTTGAAATCAAATTAACAGGTATCACTGATGCAAAAGGGTATTTTGTTTAAGTAAATGAACCGAAACAGATACAGAGAAGAAAGGGAATCTTGCAACACAGAGAGCAGCATGAAAAGTTGAATCTGAAAGAGATGAGGAAGCCTGTCTTATGGCAGAAACTCAAAAGAAGCATGTATTATTAATAGCAGTAATAATAATTACAAATCCTTGATAACTTTACAACAAAAGTTCTGAAAATTAAAAGTTTCACACATAATAGAGCATCTGAGTTTTATTTTTTCCTGTCAGCAAATTCTTTGTTCTGGATGATGATAAATTTACCCAAATTCCTTGCTACCACCGTATCTCTAGACATTGGGAAGGAAAAAATTAAGCAGAAAGACTAGCAGAAGGCAGTGAGCACAAAGCTGTATTTAAAATTAACAATGAAGGAAGTCTGAAAAAGAAGTGAAAAAAGAAGTGCATGATATGATTAATATGAAGAAACAGATGCAGTCAGTGTAAAACCCATAGAAAAAAGCATGGAAAATGAATTTTGAATTTACAACAATTGACACCAGCTGAGAATCAAATGAACTGCCACATGAATTATCCCTTATAATAATGAATAATGGTTTTGCTATATATTATACACTGAGACTAACCATTACATAACAATTTAGAGTCTGTGAAAGTAAATCAGTGTCAATATAGAGCAGCCACAGGTCTCTGCATAATTCACTTCCAAAAATTCACTCAGTGCAATTAATTCCTACAGTACTTAGCCATAAAGCTTGCTGCTGTTAAGCTACTGAATGTTACAGAACTTCCTATCTTTGAGGCTTGATCCCTGCTATCTAGAGATACTGTATGTCCTGAAGTGAAAACAAAAAACTGACTTAATTATTTTTAAAAAGAGAAAAGAAAGGGGGACAGAGGAGCAACGTTTCGCACATATACACAGCATCCTCATCCTACAGAGAACCCAAATCACCCAAACTACCGTGGTTCAGTGCCCCTCCCTCCCACAATGCCCCCGACACCCCATCCTGCCCCAGAACTGCTGCACCCAGGTGTCCTCTCCCACTCACTGCTCCCAAAATCTCCCTCAGCTCCTGAGCCTTTCCACTGGAGCTTCCCATCCCTTACCTCTCTCTTCTCTTCTTAGTCTGTCACAGGTACCTTCCTCCCTGAGCTTCACAGACATACCAAAACCCCTGAACACTGAGCTTTTCTTAGTGTGTTGTCAGTAGAGGCCCATCATGGTACTGCTGTCATCCTCTGACCTAGACACTGTTTGTCTCTATTGACTAGTAATCACATAGGCCTAACTTCTTTGAAAATAAAATCACAACCTCAATTTTAATCTCTAACAACTGATGGATTTGAATTGAACTCCTCTGACTCCCTGGAGAGGCAGAAACAAATTCTGTCTGAGTTTCATTTTTGTTACTTAATGCCTTAAAAATCAGACCCAAATTACACTCAGTTTGGTGGAAAATGGCAACATTAGAAATGATGACAAGATGACAAAAGGCTATGAAGGAAGTGACCTTTTTAAAGGGCACAGACTTAAGACTTCATTCAGGCCAAATACCCGTGCAGTTTATAGTCAGGCCCCAATGATTCTTGCATAAAGAACACTCCTATCCCAAATCAGAGAGCAATTTATGTTGTAAGGGACATAGAGAGGGCTGCAGTTCAACCTGCTGGTGGTAAGGTCAGACCTGGTTTCTCCTCAAGGCTTTATCCAATTTAGTCTTAAATAAATCAAAGCATGAAAACCGCACAGCCTCAGGGTAAACTGCTCCGCTGCTTAATTATCCTCACAACAAAGTTTTCTTATATCCAGCCAGAATCTCTCCTTCTACAGTTTATGAGTATAATCTCTCATTTTTCATCTACATACATCAGAAGGCTCAGTTCTGTCTTCTTCATAGCTCACAGGCTGCTGGTAGATCATTTTGGAGTCTCCGCTCCCTGAGCCACTCCAATTTTCTGCATCTATCTTCATACCTAATGTGTTTACAGAATTATTTAACCTTGTATAAATATAATCATTATTCAGTTTTCACCACTGTAAAAAACAGATGTTTTCTCTTTGTTTTAAAAATAAAAATTTTGTGATTTTTAGAGCAAATTATTTTCATTACTTCTTATAATGGAATCTGAGTGGTTCCTCAAAAAACAGGAACTGAAACAATCGAATGAGAGCATAACCATTATTTTTCCTTTAAATGCCAATCCTGAAACCATAATAGTCATTAAAGAGAGAAACCCAACCAAACCCATCCTTTTCTCACCTCCTCAAAGGCACACTGTCAGTATCACACAAGTCTCACCATAGTCTGTACAGAATACAGAATTTGCAGCATTTCTGTCAAGTTCATGTGTAAATTCAGACAATCCTAGGACCTTTTACAGCTTCCTACACCTCCTCTGCACAAAACACAGAAGTCCAATTGCAGACAACTAAGAAAAATGAAGGCCAAGTACCAATTCAATAAAGCCAGCTTGGCATCTGCTTAAAAGAATATAATGTGAAGATAAAGGCTGTTAAACTTCATTACAGCCCAAGTAGCTTAAGCATGCAATATAGGACCTCACAAAGATCACACTGATCTGTCCTTCAGAAAGAATTTAATTATCCTCCTTACACTATGGCAACTAACAGTTCATGTTATCCTTATTGCTACCAACAACTACCTGAAAGGTGGGTGAAGAGAAGGGTTGGTAACTTTTCCCAAATAACATGCAATTTCACGTGAGAAATGGTTTGAAGCTGTGCTGGGGGAGGTTAAGATTGGATATGGGGAAAAATTTCTTCACTGAAAGTGTTGTCAAGCATCATAACAGGCTGACCAGAGAAGCAGTTGAGTTGCCACTCCTTGAGGTATTTAAAAGAGTAGATTTGATGCTGAGGGATATGATTTAGTGGTTGATTTGATGATCTTAAAGGTCCATTCCAACTTAGGTTGATGCTATGATGCTATGTTTTGAGAAAGAAAAGCATGGGAGCTACATAAGGAAAAACATACAAGTAAATCTTGTTCAGTTACTATGATCTTTAAGGTCCCTCCCAACCCATACTATTCTATGATTCACTCCCAGGCTGTCTGCCTTTTATGTAAAGCCTACCTAGAAACCACCCCCAAGTGGAAAATTGCAGCAGTTTCTCCAGGCACTTGTCCACTTCAACATCTCTATCAATGACCAGGAGGGGGCCATGATGCCGTGTACTGTTCCTTAGCAGCAAGGGCATCTTGCAGTTCTTGGGAGGTATGAACAGGGGGCACAGCCCAGGGATCATGAGAAGGGATTGTTCTTTTCTGCATGGCATACAGTGAACTACATCTAGATGCTCTATCCAATTCTGGACCTCAACAAGGAAACAAACTGCTGCCCTGTACTGACAATGAGGTAGTGGAGAAAGACAACCCAAGAGTTTGTGCCATTTCCATCCTTAGGAATTAGGCTCCAACTAGCCTAAGTCCTGAGTATCCTAGTTTGACCTCAGAGACAGCCCTGCTTTAAGAAGATAAAGACCCACATCCCTCATCCTACCAGGATTGCTCTGGTCATGAGGGTGATAAGAGAAATTCAGAAGTTGAGCAGCATGGGGCAACACCTATGGTGTGACAGCTGCAGTGAGCTAGCACCTCTCTGTGGGTTTTGGCTGCTGAGCCCAGAGTACCCATCTCCTAAAAGTAAACTTCTCAGTCTTCAGATTCAGAGAGATGTAAATGAGGAGGCAAAGCTCTGCACAATGAAATGAAAGGTTTTAAGGTACAAACTATGTATTACCTATATCCTTCACAAGTTCTGGAGGAAAAAATAAAAATAACATAAAATCCTGTTACATAGTATTTTAAGCTAGAAAAGGATAAAGCGGTAACAGTCACAACATGAGTGTGTTCTACACAAAAGTATCTGGAAGGACATTAAGATTTTAATCTACTGAAGAGGAGATGCTGACACAGAGCAGACAAAGACTTGAGCTGAGGCCCTCAGGTATGCTTTGGAGAACACTGAAGAGATCAGGATGAATTTAAAAGCCAGGAGATATGAGAAGTCATCACATTTTCAAGTAAAGGTAAACTATACAGATTATCATTAAAACAAATACAAACCAACATCAAACTTATTTTATCTCATTTCTTCTCATGGATTTTCTGTAAATACACAGTAGTAGTTTGGTGCTGCTCATATATAAATAGTCTACCCTTCTTTAGTCAGTAGAACAATTAATTAGTGTGTTGTTGACATTTTCTACAGAGAGAAACACTGAAGTATTTAAGAGAAATACAGAAAACTAAAATTACATCATGTTGGAATAATAAAAAAAGAATAGGACCATTTATTTTTAATTATATGGTTCCCCTTGCATAAGCCCAGAAATAATTTCCACTTTAGAAGCCTTCCAGACAAAATATTGAGTTACTCTGTAAAACCTTAATTTATTCGATAGCATGAGATTTTTGTTTACAAGAAATTAAAATTTCAAAAATTTGAAAATTATGGCTAAAAATTACCATAGAAATCTCTATAAAACCTTGCGTGAGCATAGGTACATGAATAAAAGAAGAGAATTATCTTTTAAAAGAAAAATAACCACTTCTTTATCAAGGGGTTGTGATCTCCAGGCTGGTTTCACATAGGAATTCACTATGAAAAATAAACTTGAAAACTCACTGATCATCCCTCTCTTTTAGCACTTATTGGGTTCTATGAGAACAAAAAAAAAAGAAAAAACCAAGAAAACATGAAAAAACAATATCAATTTTGATTTTATATCATAAACCATTTCAAGCACCTTACAGCAGCTTGCCAGTATCTGAAGAGTGCTTAGAAAGTGGCTGAAGAGGAACCTTTTGTAAGGGTATATAGGGATAAGACAAGAAAGAAATTTTTCACTGAGAAGGCAGTACATCTGGAACAGGTTGCCCAGGGAAGTTGTGGATGCCTTATCCCTGGAAGTGTTCAAGGACAGACTGGATGGGTCTTAGAGCAACTTGGTCTAGTGGTAGGTGTCCTCCTGCCCATGACAGAGGATTTCAAACTAGATGACTTTTAGCATCTCTTCCAATCTAAACCATTCTGTGATTCTACATTCTTGCAGTTCTAAGGGTAAGCAAAAAAATTTCATCAGAAAGCAATGGGTGGAGTAACGAAATCTAGAGAAAGAGAAAGACTTAGAAATCTGGATTGCTTAGTGCTTTCAGCCATTCAAACAAAACTTTCTAAACACTTCACTGAAATTTTACATTATGTACACAATCTAGTGTATACAGGAACAGGGATTTAAACCCTGACAAACAGGACAGTTTTGGAAAATACTATTTTCCAGGCAGCAGCACAGGCACCTAACAGGAACTGCTCCACAAAAGGAGCCCACGAAGGCAGATAGCAAGGCCCAGGTGCACAGATGGGGAAGAGCAAACCACCTCTTCAGAGGGAATTGCAAAAATGAAAGCTGAAACAGGGGGCTTAGTTTGCATCTCCATATTCCAATGGACATAGCAGAGAGCTACAAACTGCATCCAGAGAAAAACTGAGATGGAGCTGGTCCACAAGACTTGGACATAAACATAGTGATTGGTTTCACCAATATACAGGCAGAACTTACATGGCTCAAGCAGAAAGAGCCAATAGCATGTTATAAAAGTGTTCTTCAAACTTCCAAAGCAAGACTGCAACAAGCACCAAAAGTCTGTCACTGAAGCCAGGAAAATTCATATAAGGCAAGAAGATAAGGTAGTCACATGAATCTCTAAAATGAGAGTCACAGCAGGGGAAGAAAAGTGACATCTCCTGAGGGAAGACATAGAGAACAAAGACACTTCGAAACAGACAGGTTCCAGTTAGGTGATATTTTCAAAGAACAGCCTCTTTAAACAGCCTACAGCAAGGCAGGCAAAGTCTAGAGGTCCTTTCAGGTGTCATACAGCAGATGAAGGAAGAGTGCTCAACATGCAAGCCAGAGGTGTGTTTGCCACACAGAAGCACATGCCTGATTGCAATCAGAGTGCTGAGATACCAGTGCCACCTGGGTACAACAGCCTGCCCTAGAAAGCACAACAGCAGCTAATGAAACTACATCGAGGACTTCTAATGTTCTTTGATAACAGTGCTAACAAGCTGTCCTTAGCCATGCATACCCAGGTTGTATTTATTGGAAAAAAACCACCATTGGTGACTTTCTTTTAATAATTTTTAATAATATTTTTAAATATTTTGTAAACTACTAGTTCACCAGTTCTCGGTTCATTGTATGGTACTTAACTGTTAAGGTGATGATCACAATCCCTGATAGTACTAAGAGTTTTATAAAAAGAATACAACAAATAGGTTCCCTTTACTATTTATCCCTATGAATTTTTTTCTGAAGGTGTTCTTCAGACAACTTTGAAAATAAACTTATTATTGTATTGATATTTGACTAATACATTAATTATTTTAAAACAACTGATCTGTAGTCCACACAGTGCAACTGCATGCTACTTTTTTATTGACCATACAGAACAAGTTTCTTGATTACCTCTTTTTCAGGTTGATTTGCTCTCATTCAGCATTGAATATTTACTGCAAGCAGCAGGTCACATCACCCTGTTATTACTACCTAAGCTACTGCAGATCAATAGGACAGCCTTACAATGCAGCTGCTGGGCTTTTTTTCTACCACAATTTATAGATGACAGGAGAAAATTAATTGAAAATGCTATCATTTCATAGAATCATAAGGTTGGAAAGGCCTTTCAAAGGCCATCAAGTCCAACTCCTCTTCAGTGAGCAGGGACTTCCTGAACTAGATCAGGTTGCTCAGAGCCTCATCAAGCCTGGCCTTGAATGTCTCCAGGGATGGGGCCTCCACCACCTCTCCGGCCAACCTCTTCCAGTGCCTCCCCACCCTCATGGTGAAAAACCTTTTCCTAATGTCTAACCTAAACCTGCCCTGCTCTAGTTTAAAACCATTGCCTCCAGCTACAAGTATGGGTTAAAACACATTAGACAGACTCCATATGTACTTGCAACAATCACCTTTTGTACTAGAGAGCATCTGATGCATACAGGTGTATTACAAAAAAATGCCAGCTATCAGACCATTTTCAAACAAATCACTTTTTAATGTCAAGTTACATTTTCCTTGGGAACTAAACCACATTGTAGCAGCAGTTTTCCAGCTCTCTACACTCCAGACTCACAAATGAAAATCTTTAAAAATCCAAACGAACAATAAAAAACCAACACACACCCCCAGTCACTCTCTGGTAAAGAGAGGAGCAAACCAAGGGTCCAAACAACCAAAAATTTAAAAAGCACATGTAAGCAGCACAACCAATTTTCAATTAAGAAATCATGGTGCTAATAAGGTTGTGCCAAAGCCCACCATCCTGATTTTCTTACAGCTTTCACAGGACTCTATCTGCATGCAGATTGAAGGGAAAAGGTATCATTTCTATAGCACACAGCATCCCGCTGAACATTAATCACTATTACCCACTTATATGCAAGATTGATTGCTGCTCCGTGGTACTCTCAAGCATGCTAGCCCTTAACCCCATCACACTCCTCTCCACTTTCTTAAGCAGAAGTTACAGAAAAACATTCAAATTTGGGGCCACAAAAAACAAAGCAACTCAACCATCAGAAGACAAATAGCATATTATTTTAGAATTTTAACTAATCCACAGCAATTGAGACAAAAGTTCCTTTATATTTTTCTTGTATTTTATTATTAACCTAAATACACAGAAAACCTGAACTCATTCAAAAAGAACTATCTATGTTGTCTGTATACAGGAGTCTTGTATTCTGCGTGGCTTATATTTGGGGCTTTTCTTTTTTACTTTTCTTTTTTCTTCTACTTTTTAAAAATATAAAAAGGAGTAGTTTGGGTCTGATTCTTCAACATCAGTTTGTAATATCAAAGTTTTAAATAAGGAACTTACCAAAGTAGAAAATTTAAGATTTTCACAAATACAAGTATTTTTCTACTTGTATATGTGTTGAACATCATTAAACAAAACAAGTGATCAAGTATATCTAAATGCATTAATATTTCCTTATTACAGCAGTCCTTTTAAGCAGCAAGTGCCCGAGTTCATAAAATACTTCGCATATCTTGAAGGGTCAGACATTTCTTCTCCAATTAGTTAGTTCTGAAAAATGACATGAAAAGGTACAAATGGTACACAAAATAGTCTTAAAACAGCAATCTGTTGATAACAAAATGTGAGTTTGTATTGTATGTAGCTTAACTACCAATGGCTTGTTTCACCACTTTCCTTTATAGGTAAAAAACTCAGTATTTTTTATTAACACATCTACTGTTAATTAATAAGATACAGGAATCTATAGCTTACGTCAGTACTACTATGAGTATACTCACATATAGATGTGTATTGTATCTGCATCAGTACACAAGTTAATGATGAATGTCTGAGAACATCTGAAATCCTACTTGGCTCTCAGTAAGAAGCTGCAGACCTTTAGTTTATCCTCTGATCTTATATTTCATATAACTGCATGGAAATAAAATAAGCTTGCTCATCCCACACCCTTTCCAGTTACACATGAATGTACTTGCTTTTCTTACTCTTGCATTCATGATGGATTCAGTCTAGAATTGATTGAATCTTTCATCTCTATCCATGAACTTCCTGTTCCTTTCCTCCCCAGCACTAGGGAATTTTAAAAAGATCTCAGCAAGCTTCATGAAGAAGTTTCCTGAGCCTGCAATCAGAAATTCTGCTGAATACTTGTCACGTGAGTGACAGCAGGAACATTTGTCAGAAGAGATGGAGAAAGAATATCAATCATAATCTTGCAGATGGTTTTTCCCCTTCTCCCGTCTCTCCCTCCTCAAGAGAAAATACCTTCCTGAAACCTCTTACAAGGAGCTGGAGCTAACTTGGCAGAGTATGGACATTCTTCAGTAGCTTGTCAGCTGTGGTCTGACATGCTGTGGCCATGTGCAAAGTCCTCACTTCAACAAAAGAAAACGCATCTCTGCAGACAGCTCTTCTATGGTAAAAATAAACACTCTGCTCATCATTGTCTCCAGAAATGAGTACTACTGAATTCTGAAATAAAATGGAGTCACCAAGGGGCTAGCAATTGATCACTGAAGCAGAAATTATTATTTTGAGTAGCTAGGGCAATAGCAACTTTACCCCTTGCAGTTCTAAATCATCTGCTTCTTTTGAAAAAAACTCTCTCCTGATCCTTTATTTCTGATTTTATCACATGTTATTGCACATTAGATTTCTTACCAGCAAATGTGCTATGCAGGAGGCAGAAACTTCCCTTTAACGCCTGGTAACCATACTACCCAAAGTAGTGAGGAGGTAGGAAATTTCTAACAGTAGTAATATTGAAATTAAATGCTCCATTAAAAAAAGAAACAAAATTGTCCCAATCTGAACTCTAAACCGGAGTTTAAAAATTAGGTGAAATAAGCTAATTCTTCTACAGAGGTAAACATAAACATGAAATTAATTTGCAGTACTGGTACTTGAGTGTTTACATGCTAAAGTTAATTATACTCATTTGCCAGCCCGTGTGGAAATACATTTTTTAAATTAGTATTAATAACATTATTTTGCTTTATTAATAAACCTGTTGCAATACCCTTGTTATATACTGAATAGGAGTGTCTTTGGACCTCTGAAGAGAACGGT
>VZTY01015782.1:0-11462 GCA_013400935.1 Turnix velox
TGGTCACACTTGATGCAATATATATACTAACAAGTCCAGAAGTTCAATACAGAAAATGAGATGGAATAAAACTCTTAGAAAAAGGGAGAATGTGAATGTCTGTACAGGAAAAGAGTCACTCCAGGCAGTTGTGAAGCACAAAAAAACAAGAACAGGAAAAGTCTAAGTAAATTTCTGCCAGAAGCACAGAGAAAACCCACGGGCAGGAGAGGCTTTGGCCAGTTTTGGTCCTGACTGTGTTCAAATTCAGTAAGTGCACTTTCTGCTGGGGCAAGACTATTAAAGCTTATCCCTGAAGTTGAATGTTTAGATGCTAAGTGGATTGTTGTGCTGCAGCCATCTGAGTGAACTGCAAGGCGTACAAGTCAGGACTACTGTATCAAAAGCCTGGCTGAAGAACAGCAGAGTTACAGTAAGTGAAATAAAGTGCTGAAGTAGTTTAATAGACTAACCTGAACACCAGGCTGTGACAGAACAAAAACCAGATCACTTTGATATTTCTGAATTAGCAATTCTGTTTCACATAAGAAGGAATATTCAATCATCATTTCTCTTGAAAAGTATAACCAGCTGGGCAGCCACCCTAACAGCCAAAAAACATGTCTTTTGAGACTCGTTCTGGGACATTCCATAGAATAAAACACCCTTTTCTGTTTGTTTCTAGCAGCTTTAGTTTCAGGTTCTGACAAAGTCATACAGGACTAACTGTTACACATGGAAAATGGTGCAATGGGAATACAAGCAGAGAGAACTGACTCCTGTAAGTAGCTGAGTTACTCAGTTCTGACTTAAGCAGAGATCCTGTTAACAGGATTTTGATGTGAGCAAGAATTTTAGAATCAAGGAATCCTCACATGCAAAGTGAGAATACTCTGAGAAAGACAAGAGGATCAAATTCTTTCTCCTTCCACTTGTCCTTTCCTCAGGCTACCCTATGCCTGTTTTTCAGCAGATCCTCATGTTTTAATGTACAAGGTCTGTTTCAAAGAATCAATTATTCTTCCCTCCCTATCACAGTTCTTGCATTGGGTTTAGAATGTGCCAATATTTCATGAGCCTTGGAGATCCCTAGTTCTGCCCTGGACAGGCTTCTGTCAATTTTTCATGGAGAAGTAGAAGTTGCTCTCTTCATCTCCACTGAATCTCTCACATTTCAAGTTCTGTGATATTAGTGAATGATATGCAGATGTGGTTTTGATATCATGAAGAACCTAAGTGCCCATTTCTCCTAATGCAGTTTTATCAAGGCAGGTCCAATCCCCAAGTCTGCTCTAAGTACTTCTAGAGAGACTGTTTCCAGATTGTAATAGAACATAGAAAAAAAAAAAGAAAGAAGGTTTTTATAAATTAAAGTAAATTGTCAAATAAAATTAAACCACGAAGTGGCAGGACAGGGACATAATTTTCTTTCAGAAGGTTGGTGGTCTCTATTTGTACAGTTAGATAAAAAGTCAAAACAATTCTTCCTTCTTTCTTTTATTCCTGTAGCGTAACAGTGATAAGAATCACAAAATCTGTTCCTGTAACTGTAGCTTCCACTATGGAGAGATCTCTGACAAAGAGAACTAATCACTAGTAGAAATATTTACTAACAAATGTTTCCAATCATGATAAAACTGGTAAATCTGCAAGTATTGCTGTTGTGCTAACACTGCAGCCTGATATTCACTGACAGGGAATCCTATTTCATGTCTAATACACATTATTTCACACATATTCATCAACACACATTGCACAACAAATACTGTGTGCATGGAAATCAATGAGAATATGGAGAATGGTGTGGTACCTGACACCTTATATTGGATTGGTTTTAGTCAAGAAGCATGATTGAAGGAAAACCAAACCCCTGTGTGAATCTCTTTTGGACATGTTAGGAGGGTGGGTTTGCTTAGGACAGTATTTATATAAGACACAATTATTTACATCATTCAACTGTCACTTCTCTCACTCTGGAAGAGCACCACTAACTCTGGTTAGGAGATGCAAGTCTATAGCTTACAATTAGGGACTTATTTTTAAATACTCTGAAATGCAAAAAGAGTATCTCAGGAGTGCACAGTTTTGAGGAGAGATAAGTGTAGACAGCTATATATAGTATAGATTCTTTTCTTTCTATGAAATATAGCTCTTTACAAGCAGTTCCATGATGGACAAGCCACAGACTATTCCTGTTTTAGTGATAATGTGGACCTTGTGAATACATTTCCTACTCTGTTGGGTGATTTCTCTCTGAAGTTCTGTGCTGAGGGGAAAATGCTACATTATTTTCCTTCCATTTCCCAGGCTCAGCACATAGTAAAATCCTTGTCTGCAGATTTCAGACTTTCTTTTGCATGGTTAAGTTATCAGCTTTCTGTTGGGGATGCGTTATGCTTTTTGAAGGAGGTGGGATTGTTGGGGAAGGTTTATTTTACAAGCTGCCAGTTAAGATGTGTCCTAATGAGTTGAACGTGGCTAACTCTCTGTCCTCTATCAAGCTTTCCAGACTTGCAAAGCTTTGAACCTTGCACATGAAAGGGGGAGTTATTGATTGTAATCTGCTACAACTGAAACTTTGCTGCTCATCTGAAGGTATCGTTTGTATTCCACTTCATAAAATAATGAAAGCTGGAGCTGTCTCTTGCAAACAGAACAGCAGTCTTGTCCAATTTTAGAGCTAAAGGTCATAAGATTTAAGTGATCCAGCAGTGAGACCAGCTCTGTGGTGGTTTTCAAAGGACATACTTCTGTCCTGGCCATAAACTTGGGTATAAGCATATCAAAGGCCTCATAACTAAGAAGACCTAATGTTAACTACATTTTCATGTTATAGATGTCAACTGAGTCTTTATCCAGTATTTCAGAGGCTTGAGTGACATTATTGTGATAGGAATAACGGGTATGAAAACAGTTTGCTGAACAGATTTAGGCAACTTTTTTAAATTTTAGACAGCTTTTGGTTTTGATTTAACTTCCTGCATTTTCATTTCATTTTTCCTTCCTTAGAATGAACCAATAATCTGGCTTCATTCACAGCCTATACGATCAGTTTAAAGTGCATTTTATAAAAGCATTTAAAATAAATGTCACAGAGAAGATTTATACTCAAATCAAATTGTATTTGTAGATCAGTTGCTAGTTCAAATAGGCAAACCAGGTATTTTCTCTCATTAACTACTTTCCCCTCACTTAATTTTGTTGTCACTCTGTCAGCCTTCTGCCTTAATCTTGCCAACTCTCACAAAATAAATAGCCTGCTATGTAGTTCCAGCAGGGTAAGTCCTCCAAAAAGAAATCCACATCCATGGATGAAGTAGAGCTGGTGTTTCACTTAGTAGTAAGCCTGTGCCACAAGAAGATTCAGTGAATACTTAGTTTATACCTACTAAAAGTTGGGATTTTTTGAGAAGGTGGTGGTGTTAACTCCCCAGATGCAATACACATTTTATTAACAATCAATGAAAAATAATTTTATATAAATGAATGACTGATTTTCGTGATTATCTTTTCATCACTATGTTTATCAGGTTTTTTAATATGATTTTTGCAACCAGTTGAAAGAATGTAATCTGCTTATAAGCCATCTCTAGAAAATATATATTCAAGTGGAGTCAGCTGTCCCACCCCAAAATGGGCTGTATCTCACCATCAGGAGAGAGGATTTCTCCCTCATTTGCCTTGAGGGACCAGACACTGGAGAGACAGGTGGGGATGATGTGTCACTGCTCAGCACTTTCTGTGTCCACTCTTCCTTTGAATAACAAAATTATTGTTGAATGACAAATTCATTGTTGAATAAAATCCAAACTTCTAAAAAAATAAAAAAAGGAAGCTAATGAAAATCCATCAGCTATATGATCTCTGTTAAAGTTGCCAGAGCCTTGTGGGCTGGGCATCAGAGACTGAGGAGAGTGTTGGACCCCAACAGGAGGGCTGATTGAGAGAGGTTTCAACGCATCATGGAGCAGCATGGAGTTTCTAGCAGAGATTAAAAGCTGATGTGGATTTTTTGTTATTCCTAAATGACAATCTAGTTCCTATGGAAAATTAATATTAAACCAAGACGATGACAAATACTGATGCACATTTTCCACTGTCTTGAGAGTTAATTTTCCTTTCACGTTCTCTTCTTTGGTTTAATCATATGATATAATAAAATGGTATTTAACTTTCAAAAACAGCAGGCAAATACTGAAAGCAGTATGCAACCCACAGCACAGTATATCTTTCCATAGTTACAATAAGTCCTATGCAATCCTACAATTAATGTCAAATTTGATTTCTCTCATGCTTTTCTGTCCTTATTAAAGCAATCATTTCTGTTTTTCCTTTCTCTAGACTTTTCTCAGGCTCTCACAATGATACTCTTCATGATCACTTTTGTATATTATTCTATTTTTCACTTCACTTTGGTGTTATTCTTTCAATGCTACATAAAATTGATTTTTTTACTCTGTTCTACCTCCCACCATCCCACACTGATATCACTTATTTCACCCTCATTTCCTCAATATTCTTGGATAGTGGTTTATGGATAGAGTCTTCAGCTGAGTGGTGTTTGAACATGGTCACTGGTTTGTTTGTGAGGTGTCTACACCATGTCTGCTTCAACCACTTGATAGTGATTTTTTATAGCCATCTTGGTTTGGCAGATCCCAGGCATATTTCAGCATCATTTTTGCAAGGAATGTTGATCCACTGTTTCTAGTTCTTTCCTACCACTTGAAGTGGACTAAAGACTGCATTGATCAGTGAATAAGCCTGAGAAGGGTAATTTTAAGCAAGACCTAACACAAAAAGTTAATACCTTGGGATACATATAAAACAAACAGAAATGAAATAAAAATATTTTCAGTTCCTGACTCTATTTGTGGAAGTGAAATGAGGATTCTTTGAATTCTGTTACAAGCTAGTTATTTCTTGTTCTGATCTCAGTATATTTTTTTCCCAGACATACTTGGCTATATTGGCTTTTCCCCAAAAACTGGGAAATACTCTTGAATGAGCATTTTTATCTTAAATTATTCCAAACATTTTCAGTTTATTATTGTGGCTGATGTTTTTTGCCTCACATTGGCATTCTCTCTGCCCCCAGATACTTTTCCTTCCCACTGAAAAAGCCAATATAATAATTTAGAAGCTTAATTCTTCTATCCAGTAGTCTTGTCACTGATGTTCAGATTACAGTTTTACTGCTGCATAAACAGAAACCGACTTTTAAAAGAATGTATTGCATGGAGGAAGTGAAGGTGCTGTTACAAAAGCTGGTGGCTAGAGGGAACTCTTTTTCCTTGTTGGAGAGATTGGCTTTAAAAAGGCGATGAATCTTTTGCTGCAGTAAAGCAGTTCATTAAAAGAAAAGGAAGATGGGAAAACCCTGGAAACAAAAACGTTAGTATGAATTGAGAAGTGCTCCCAGTCGAGCATAGGAATCAGGAGGTATGTCCATGAAATTTATCATTTCTAGAGCAATAAAGAGAGCCTTTGGATGTCCCACTTTGGGGACAGCAGTAGGTCATGCATGGTTAAATGCTCTCCTGGTAGTCAGAGCTCCTTGGAAACTGTTAGAAGAGTTATGGCAACCTGAGTTACCTTGGTTCCAGAAGTGGATGTTTTGGTTTCGTGCACAGGGAAGAGAAGACCCAGACCACAAAAAAGGGCAGGGATCTCACAGAGCAGCAGTAGGTAAGGCATTTAGGTAACAGCTACTGTACTTTTAGGCCCCCAGCCAGTAAATTAATTAAGCACATGCTTAACTTTAAACATGTGAGTAAGTCATAGCTTTAGCTGAGCTATTTGAACATTTAAATTGAATCAGTTTTAAAGCATTCAGGCATCAGGTTGCTTAAGCTTTGGTGTTTTGGCTCTAGCTGCACCCCTGGGTACCACCTGGGAGGGGGGCACAGGCAGGATGGGGAGAGCTTTTGTTTGGAGAGCATGTTGGGGTGGTGCTTGGCAAAAGCTGAGGTGTGGGGAAGCCTGACATGTGTACAGTCTCACTCTTGTAAGAAACTGGGCTGTGGCCAGCTTGTGTACCTTACCTAGGAACTTGGAAGCCCTCCTGGCCCTGTAGTGTGGTCTGAGAAACCTATCTTTCTCTTGCCCTTTATTCACAACATTGGATAATGCTCTAAAAGATCATGTAGTAGAGCAAATCATGTGAGGGAAAGAGAAGAGAGTATGGAATACTTGGAGAGGAGATTATATGGATTAATGCTGACATTAAGCACAACTGTAATGTCTGGCTTAATGATACCTTACTCCATTTCTGTTTAATTCCATTGAGACAGATGAGGATGTCAAAATCTGGAGTATAAATCTTACCATACTCCTCCCTGTTAATTGGCTAAATTTGAAGTCATGGATACCCCATAAGTTTCAACTGTCCTTAAATGGACTAGCTACTAGAAGCCAAAGCCCACAGCCTTTTTATGGGGTCACCCTTACGAACACAGTAGGACCCAGGTGTAAGTTTTTCAGCAAATGTTCTTGCAGATGAGCTCCAAATGTTCTCAGCTGTGGTCCAACAGCACAATTTGCCAAGAGCTGTTGAATGTATCAAGCCTTCAGCAGCTGTGGCTATATTGCTCAAAAACCAGTATGTTTGACAGCTCTTGCCTGCCCTCTGTCTATGAAGCCAGTTGGCCTGGACACTCTTGGCCCTGAGCTAATGTGTGGGGTGCATTCAGGCAGGTGTGACCCAAGATCTCCATCCTGTGTGATGGTGCCAAGATTGTGTTTGCCGACAACACAGCACGCAGGGTTGATCCTGAACATGATCCCTGTTCTATCTATGACGTGCTTCTTAAGTATTAAATAGTTCAGAAATGTCTTGTCATTTCAAACCAGACCAAAAGTTCACATAACCCCTGCATCTTGCCTCTGGGAGAGCTAAGTGGAAGATGGTAGTGGAGAGTATAACACCTCTTCCCAGAAATTCTGTCACTTCCTGCAGGAATTCATGTTTCAGCAACTTAGTCAGATGTGACACCTTTCCTTCTAAAGGATTCCTGTCTTATTCACATCTCTCTGCAGCAGGGAACTCCACAATACCCTTCTTGCACTTTTCAAAACTGCTGCTGGGTAGTTCATTTTAACATCTAGTTCCACTTGTGGAGACCAAAAATGGAGGTTCCTTGTGCATGATTTTGTAGATCTCTGTAACATGTCTGTCCTCAGGCACATCACCAGGGGCTAAAGAGCTCTATTGCAGTTAGTTGTTCCTCACCTGGAAGTTGTTCAATACCTTTGATCAGCCCCATCACTCCCCTCTCTACTTTTTTTTCAGGTTTATTATGTCTTTTTTTAAGATGTGTGTGCTTGGGGGAGGGAACCATAACTGCTGAACTAGGTCACATAAAGCCTTGGATGAATTCCTGGATTTCTATTTTAATGTTTCCAAAGCCTTGGAAAAGGTTCAGAACTGTTGAGTTTTCTTCCTTTACCTTCAGTAGAGCTACTCCTATGATTAAGGCAAACCTCCCAACCTCCCAACTCGCCAGCATAAATATGTAAGAGAGCAGTACAGCCAGAAACACACTGATGGAAGGATCACTACTTTTGGTCCTCTTCAATCTCAGGCATCCTTACCATGTAATTTCACTCACAAATCAATCAACTTTGGTTTGAAAGCGGCTTTGTCTCCACTACTCATACCAGAAGGCTGTTGCAGAATCTCACACTCAACCATAGGAAATCTCTTTTCTTATTTTCTCTCCCCCAAATTGATAAGCATTTATTTTTCCTCCTCTTCTCTCTTTCATTAATGCTTATTTCCCTGATATATTTACTAACCAAAAAAAAAAGGCTCAAGATGATAATGGTCAAAAGGACATCTGCATTTTTCATAATAGTAATCACCAGGGTCTTGATGTGATCAGTCAATGAACCCAAATGCATCTCCTTGTCTGTAAGTATCCTTCAGTTTATGCAGAGATTCCTATTAATACTTTCCATGTATGAAGCCTTTACTTCATGCTGTTGAAATTTATCCAACTTGTGTGGCTTCAGCTCTCCATTCTACCTCTATGATGCTCTGAACTTACCCTGTGCTGGTGGAAATACTGATGACTGGTGCCAAAACAAGTCCTTGAGGAATTCAACTTAGGAGTCTCTCAGCTGCTCACCACCTCCTTCCTGAGAGCAATCTGATGTCATTTCTCTTTCTGCCAGTCCTTTATGCATACCATAATTCTTCTGTATTAATGTTCCCTTCTCCAGATGAATTAGTAACTTCAGTGGTATAGTGCAAAGCACTTGACTGAGGCTGAATTCTTGTTTGCAAACTGTGGTAATTTTACCAAATAATGTTAGTAGATTAGATTGATATGATCACCCTAACTAAAGCCATGTTGCATTTTATACCACTCCTTGTATTTCTCTGTGAATTCAATTATTTTGTCCTTAAAACTTTGTTCTGCCTCTCTTGATGTCCAGCTGATAGATCTGGCCAGATTTTCCTCTTTCTTCAATCCCAGTCAAAGAAGAATGTAAGCACCTAGTTGCTGCTGCCAAACATCATATTATTAAAAATCCTTGCCACAGGATTCTTAGATTCATGAGTTCTTTCACTGTTCTGAGACAGATGTTAGTGTTGATTGAGGATCCCTACATTTTATCTCTGTTTGGATATGATCATTTCTATTTGTATTCCCTTGAATCTCTTCAGCCCTTCTGCCTTACATTCTCAATCCCAAGGAATGAATTTAATCTGAGAGTATCTCTAGAATATTTTTAATATTGCCTTCCCTTCACTGTAGCCCTCCTTCCTCCTTTGTTCTTTGTTTTTATGGCCAAAATAATGTTTACTCTGCAAGCTCTTTTGCAACCCTAAATTCAAGATGTCTTTCACCAAGATATGAGTCAAATAAGGGAACTGTTGCACTTCAGTGAGACTTTCTTGCCATAATGGAAACATTATTTATACTTTTTGATTACAAAATGTATTTTGAGGACATCTTAACATTCAGTTAAATATGTTAGCTGTTTGCTCTGGTTTTGTTTTCTCTTGTGATTTGAACTTGATCTCTGCTGATTCCCAGTACAGATTAGAGTCACTGAGTGAAAAGAAAATCCAGTACTTGTTTGAGTGTTTTTTTGAGTCTTAGCCACAAAATGGAGAAAAGTGACACACTCCTTTCTGCTGATGTCTTGGACATTTCACAGAAGGGAAAGGTAGGGAGGTGATGATGCCTTTGCCCTTTGCATCCTGGAGAGAAGGGTAAAGCACAGTTAGATCAAGCCCTTGTGGCTGTGGCAGGATTTGTGGCAAATATTGGCACACAAATATTTGGAGGAGCACAGCAGGCCTATAAAGGCTATTGTAATAAGAACTTTCCTTTCTGTGTCTGCAGAAGCTCTTTGTTAAGAAGTTTTTAAAATTTAAAATGAGGCTGTGCTGAAGTGCTTCCTGTCTTCAGCAAAGACCCTGTGTTCACTGAGGACTTTGAAATGCTCAGATTTATAAACCAGAAAGGTGAAGGCAGATTTAATGATAACCTGGATCCTACCTCAGTGCATGGAGGCAGGAGATTGTTTCATTCATAACTAGAGCACTGGTTAATTTGGAGCATTCAGTATAAGAGAACATCACAAAGTGGTGGCAGAGGCTGTAAAATCTGACATGCTTGAGACCTCTGGCTTACAAGGCTTTAGGTTAAGCACATGTGTCAGTATTTGCATGCTCTGCCCCTAAATCCTGTAGCTGGGGGTTGGAACTCGATGATCTTTAAGGTCCCTTCCAACCAAAACTATTCTATGATTCTATGATTACAAAAGCCGAGTTGCTGGGACAAATTCTAGCATCAGCTTTTAAAATGTATTTTTTACAGCATTTAGCTTCATCACTTTAGTTTATTGTGTTGTACACAACCCTGCTGGAGAAACAGCTAAACAGCAAAGCAGCTCTATTTTGGTTAACACTAAATGTGCCATAATCATTCTCTATGCATCATCTTCTCCTCCACTGTGGCTCCCTTAAATTTCCTTAGATATTTGCTTAGAATAGAAAAGCAATCAAAGTAGCTGTGTGCATAGAGAAGTCTCTGTCCCCAAGAGCCAAGTGACATTTACAGCTTCTTGCCTTCCAAGGAGTGATCTTTGGATATTTTCATACTCCAGAAAGTTCTTTTAAATATTTTTTAGTCTCAGAATTTTGGGAGGGGATTGAAATATTTCGTGCCAAAGTTTTCAGGAGGTGTATTGCCAAAAATGTCTGTGTAGGAAGAGGAGAAAATACTTAAAAAATAAAGATATGCTGCTCTTTTAACCCTAATTTCAACTGCTACATGCACACTCTCCTTAATTCACAGAATAAAATGCCATGGACCAGCACACTTTGGCTTTGTGATTTTCCTGATCCAGATGCTTTTCCAAATATATGGCTGTTGACAGTAAAAATTTAGAGAGAATTCATACCAAATCTGCTTTTTTTTCTACTTGCTTTTCCTTTTAAATCACTCTTTTCCCGTTCTGAACTATGATAGGCATTTGTGGAGTGTATCTCAGAAAACAAGAATTTCACAGTCTTCCTCACCTCGTGGTGTTCTCAGCACCTGCAATTATTCAAAACAATAAAATATTGGAATCCTTTTCTCTGAAATAAAAGGTAAAAAATCTGGAATGTGATTGATGGCAGACTACAAAAGAATGAGGAGAAGTCTTAGAGATAAATGGATTAGAGCTACTTACACTTGCTGACATGGATTTTAAATATTCCATTTCTGCTTTCATGACCACTGGATTCACTCATGAGCATGAGGGCTGGGTGGAACTGGGCAGAAACTGGTTAACAACACAAATTAAGTCCATTTTCCACTGTGTTGCACTTTTCCCAAAGAGCACAACCACAAAACTAAGGGAGAAATTAAAAGAGAAATAAAAATGCCTTCCTGATTTTGAGCTTGACCCTGCATTCCCCTATTCTATTACACTGGGATTAATAGGGCTGTTCTACTCCCACAAGGATGATTTAAGCTATTATTAGTAAGAAACAGTTCTCTTCCTCATGTGCTGCTCATCTGAGGAGAACAGAGGAAACCACACAGAGGAAAACTCCTGAGGACCGTGAATCAGAGCTTCATGTACCCACAGCCCTGGGAAGATGCTGGAGCCCCTGACCATGCCCTGGGCAGAGGGCAGAGAGTTACTTGCTGCTTCTAACACATTGTCTGAGGGCAATTCCAGAGCCACACATTGGCTTTGAGGGAAGGAGAGTCCAAGACTGCTGTTCCCGGCTGAATCCTGTCTCCCTGTTCCTGTGCTTAGAGGCATCCACGGGAGGATTCAGAAACTATCCGTGGAAGTCTCTTGCCTGAACTGTAACTTCACTTTCCCAGAGTGGAGATAGTATGACTTTGCTAGAAATCAGAAGCTCTAGGCTCTTTCTTTCTTTTCTTTCTTTCTTTCTTTCTTTCTTTCTTTCTTTCTTTCTTTCTTTCTTTCTTTCTTTCTTTCTTTCTTTCTTTCTTTCTTTCTTTCTT
>VZTY01015782.1:14341-36434 GCA_013400935.1 Turnix velox
TGAATAATGGAGAAATAGTTTTCCTCCCATCCTCAGTTACTGTCATCATTTCTCTAGCAATTCCATCAGTCCAGTTTGGTGAGGCTTCCTCCTAAGGCACGTCCTGCTGATGCTTCTACTTGGACTGACCTAGAATTTTTACCTGCTATGCTTATGTGGTTTAAACCTGCATTTCTTTCAGCATCTAAAGAGTTCTTCACTGTAAAATCCAAGGTTTGCTTTTGCAGATACTTAGGAGAAAGATGACTGAAACAGAAACATAATGCACAGATTTAGAAATCAAAATTATTTTTCCTTACTATTCATTCTGTCCAAAAAAAAAAAAGGTAAAATGGATCCAAGACAGCAAGAAAGTGTGAGGACAAAATTTAACACTTGCATAAATTGTTGAATTTATGTACACAAGGTGATAATAAGCAATGGAGAGATGTTTATCATGTGGGCAAAATGTGATTCTCATTTGGATGCTTAGAGAGCTCATTATATTCACTCCAGGTCTGTATGCACTACCAAAGGATTATTAAAAGACTGAATTGCAGATGAGAATTAGCGCTAAATTATGTCAAGGAATGCTCGCTCTACAGCTTTGGGTTATATTTTATTTCAAGTATCTTCAGAAAAAAAAAAGGTTCAGGGACAGGAGCATGACATGAAGCATGGACTAACATATTCACAATGCAAACCTCAGAACCACAATTAACTTATTATTTCATAATTTGATTTCTTTGAGTGCTGCTAGCCCCAAAAGGCCAGCTCTTAACTGCTCAATTTTCTCCATTGACTCTAATTAAGGTTTTCCTTGGCTCACAATCCTGGTGAACTTGGAGAACTTTAATTTTTCTTCTTTAAAAAAAATAAAAATCTGCTTTTCTCACCAGGTGGAGTGTTCCCTGCAAACCCTGAAACTTATGAACTTTACAGTGCACTGTGCAAGATACTTTTGTCTACACGTTTGACTGAAGATGGAGGCATTCCACAAATCCCTAAGTAGAAATCATTTTATTAACCAGTTTGTGGACTGTATACAGGAGAATATGGGATTATTTGTTAAGAAATTTACTGCCAAAAAATTTATGGCAGTAATATAAACTCACAAGTGTCCCTTTCTGCTGAGGGGGAGTTGACTTCAGTAGCTGTATGACTGATGATGTGACAAAGTGTGATAGAGAATGCAGCTGCTGGACCAGAAAAAAAATAGTTCCTAAAAAACAAAGATTGAACTGGGAAATACCTTATAATGAAAATAATTTCTTTTTATTATTAATATTGTGCTAATTAACAGTCCCTTCAAAAAGCCTAAAGGTGTCTTTTGTGTTTTTCTGTCTGGACAAGTGAAAACATGAGTGGTTTTTTTTCTGCTGCTTTCTTTATCTATCCCTCTTTGAAAATTATTTTCTTTTTTTTTTTACATTTAACTAATTCACTTATCTTTAATTAATAATAATTCTCTTTTCTGTGGTTCTCATGGCATGCCATGATGCTTCTGTGTTTGGAATTGTGTGTTTGATGTGTTTGACAATGTACATTTTATCAATGGTCTCTACCATCCATGTAAAGTAACACCAAGAAAATTCAGTACAAATGTGTTTCTTCTTTAAATTAGATTGGTTATTTTTGGCTTTTATTCTCAGTCATTTTTAGTTTTTTCCAGCACCCTCTCTCCCCCTTGCTTCCTCCTGCCTTCTCTCCTCCTACTCCTCAAAATATGGAGAATTTCCAGTTTGGATTTGAGCTCTGCAGGTGGCTACTCTGTCAAAAAACAGCTGAACTAAAACTTCAGATTAAGGCTAAGTGAACAGTTGCTGGATTTTTCTTTTTTGATCTGAAAACCCAACACCCCCAGAACTTTATCTGAAGTCAAATGAACCTTTCCATTCTGCCTCCAAAAAATGCTTTAGTTTAAAGTTTGTTAATTTCATTTTGGTTTTGTTGTATTTTTGCATTCAACTCAAGCAACTTTGATCTCAAAGCAGTGTTTTGAAACAAAACATTTTGTTTTGAAACAAGCTGAAATGAGGTATTGTAACATAAAAAGAAAAAGCCCACACCTTTTTTGGTCAAAACTATCCTCTGCACTTGGAAAAATTTTGTGAAAAGTTTTAATGAATGAACCTAGAACCAATTATCTTTGTCAAATAAACAATTTGCTTGTTAAAAACCCCACCATACATACTCTGTATATAATATACAAATATGGAAAATTTCTGTAGGAATAATGGTGATCTAGAAGTGTGAGCCTGCTGCAAAGAGATTCCCTTTGAAACTCAAGTATCAAAGTGGGGTAAGTAGGACCAAAAGTGTGTGCACATCTGCTCCATCCTCCCTGCCCCTGGAGGAACAGGGACATGGGAGACTTGTGAATGGTGGGACAGGATTCCCCTTCCCCAGCACCACTCCTGACAGAAAAAGCCAAGATGACTTTTGACAGCTTCAGCAGAGTAGGGAGATGAAGCATTTTTGCTTCGTCTAAAATTTTACTGAGCCTGGGCAGCTCCCAACTGTGGCTGTGTGAGAGGGACTCAGCTCACCAATGGCATTCACCCTCACCAGCCCAGGCTCTCCTCAATGAGACACAAACCCTGTTACCAAACAAGTTGTGGGACCATTTTTCAACATGCTTTTAGCCACAAAGATGGTCAAAGGCTGGAGCAACTGCCCTGTGAAGACAGGCTGAAGGAGTTGGGGTTGTTCAGCCTGGAGAAGAGAAGGCTCAGGGGAGACCTNGACATGGCACTGGGCAGCCTGATCTAGTGGGAGGTGTCCCTTCCTATGGCAGGGGGATTGGAACTCGATGATCTTTAAGGTCCCTTCCAACCCAAACTATTCTATGATTCTGTGACATGGCCACCATACTCCACTCCCTCTAAAGGGGTGAGCTGGACTTCGAGTGATATAAAGAAATCTACTCTTTGACAGTAAAAAAGGAAGCCAAGAAACTACCATTCACATTTCTTTCAATAGCCATGATAAAATACCTCTCCTTAAGCTGTGGCTGATGGCATGGAAATGCTTCAGTTTGAATTGGGCAGTGCTCTAGCAAGTCAGGGCAGCAGCTGGACCTGTGATACAGCAGCAACCTGCTGGTCACCTGGCACGTTCTGAGGCTTCTCTCCTAATATCTGTACAAAGAAAAATAGAGTTCACCCTATCTTTCAGTATTTGTATTTCTTCTTCAAGGTCAATCAAGATGTTGCCTTTAGATTTAGTTCTGTTCAATGCTATTCAGATTTCAGTTTCAGCTATTTCACACCATATGAATTCATAAACAGGCAAATGTTTTGAAGGATGTTGTTTGGCTTCTTTCTGGCTCTGTTTTATGAATTGATTTCTATGTTTCTGAATTTGACTCCTGATTTCTTGTATAAAATTTGGCCTTTTTTTTAAACATTTTTTAGATTTTTTGCATTCTCATGCTGAAAGCATGGTGCATTAGATACTATTTGTATCAGCTACATGCCATTTTCTAGCTGTGGCTCAGAGTTATGTGAGCTTGAAACTTAAAAAAAAAAGAAAACACAGTGGATTTGATAAAAGCATGCATATAAAATAGCAGAAAATCTTTTGATTTCATTCTGTTTAGCAGAGAACACATATTTTTCAGAAACTGTAGAGAAAGTTATTCCATAATAACAATGGCTTGAGATACCAGTCACTGAAGCTGTAGTAAAATAAATCAGGGACTTGGTCTCTGTTTCCTCATTCAAGTGATCTTCTTACAGGACACTGTCAGGAGAGGACTGATGCTATTTTCTTTTTGTGAGAAATTTCATCTTTAACACCATCTCTTTTTTTGGGGCTAAGGCTCTCATTCAAGCTGTTGCTGTTACTGTCCTTCCTGCTGTGGCTCAACTACAACTAGTTTGAATGCCAGGTCTTTTTCTTTGATGAGAAACTTTAAACCACAATATTTAGATCTGTTTTGCTTGTGACTTGCCAAGTCAAAACTATAAATAGTTAATATTTGGAATTCACAGATGGAGAAGATGAAAGCCCAGAAAAATTAAATGGCTTTCTAAAAGGTGAAGAGTGAAACAATGGCAGATCCAAGAAAGGCACCTTAGACTCTCATTTTAATGTAAAACTCTGGCCAAGAAAATTCAGCCTTCAAAAGGGAAAATTGCATCCTGTAAAACTGATTATTATTTTGAAGACTGTGGCTGAAGCATGATGCACTTTTTATCAAATTTTGGAATAACTTGTAGTTCCTCACCATGACAGCCCTGTTCTGAATCACCTCAGGGGACTGATATATTTCAGCCCTGGGGATAAATGTTACAGACTTTAGAAGTATGTGCCAGACAAAGGATCACAAAAATGTGAAAGCTGGGTCCTGTTTCCAGTCAGAAAGGCTAGATATGGGAAGTCTTTGCTTGTCTGCTCCTGAAAAAGAGAAATATGTTTTTATTGGAATCCAGTGGCCTCTTTGCATTTGGTTTAAACTCTTTCCACTATCTGCATGTCAACTGTGAAATATGGTACTTACATTTCAGGGGTTCAAGATGGTAAATGCTCTTGAAAGTAAAAAGACAGGAAGCTGTGGCTCCCAGCCTTTCTCTATGCATCCATTCTACTTCAAAATATTCCAGTAGAGATGGAGATACCACTATGGAGAGTTTTACTTTACAAATTAAAGTCTTTCTTTTAATGGTTACTTCTCTTCACCTCCTCAGACATAGTTCCGTGACCACTGATTGCCAGGTTAAAGGCACAGGACTAAGGGAGGTAATATTTACACCCTGGCAGCAAAGTTATTTTCAGGACAGGACTTATCTTCTTATCATAGCAAAATTGTATCTAAAAGAATGGAGACTGAGATTCACATTTTTTTGGTGAGCCTATGGCTAATTAACCATTGCCTAAGTTAATCTGCTATTTGTCACCTTCAAATCACTCAGGGTGCTTGCTCTCTTCCTAAAACAACTTTTAGAAGACATCTCATTAAAGCACAGCAGACATTTATTTGGATCACCAGCTGTTAAAACAAATTACCTTCACTGAAATAAAGGAGAAGAATCATCCTTTCAGCAGGAGGAACAACAAATGAGGTCAGGCAGTGGCCAGAGACCTTCATCCTGGTATGGGGGGCACATAGACCGTGTCTGTGTGAGCTGGGCTCATTCAGTAGCCCAGACCTGCTGCATCATCTCATTCTGTGGCTTAAGCTGAGATTTCCCAGTTCTCATTTCGCTCTCCAGAGATATCTCTGGGCAAACTGGTCTAGACTTTTCACTCTCAAAAATAACAAGAGCATCAATTGTCCATGGCATCATGTGCCTACTGATAAGAAAATGCAGCTCTCCTGCAAGTGGTTTTGTCACAGGAGTGCTGTGTGATTTCAGTGCCAGTGCAAATGGACTCTCACAGCAACCTCTATACACGTCACAGAAACAGCCCTACGCTGGGACAGCTGTCAAAGAAAGGAAGGAGTTAAAGGTAATTTTAATGAAAAAGACTAGCAGAATTAGGTACAAGACTCAGAAAACACAAGAGAAAGCAAATGGTAGCTGATGAGAAGATTTTTTTTTTTTAAAAAATGGTTTTCATTCAATTCTTTAAACCGTTTTCCTAATGTTACTCCAAATGAATGTAACTACTTCAGCACTATATACAGAAATAAATAAAATAGCTCAGGCATCATAGCAGGTTCCTAGCTTCACTGGGCTTGGTAGTCAGTGGGGAAAGAGGATTACCTCTAGAAAGATTGAGTTGACCTAGAATCAGCCCCCTGGTACACTTGGTCTTTGTAAGTGCATTTCTTATAAAACAGAATGTGATGGCTGAATACAGATGTGGTATGCCTGCTTCCACTCACAGACTGCTTTCCTCTTGCTTTAGAACAATGGAGAACACTGAGCCCTGGTAAAGGATTCACATTATACAATGATAGGATGGTTTAGATTAGAAGGAACTTAAAGATCATCTAGTTCCAACTCCCCTGCCTGTGCAGGGACACCACCCACTGCATCAGGTTGCCCCATCTGGCCTGACTTCAAACACTTCCAAAAATGAGGCATCTACACCTACTCTGGAAAACCTGTTCCAGAGAACATTGCCCTCACCATGAAAAATTTCTTTGTGATGTCTAATCTAAATCTGTCCTCTTCTAGTTCAAAGTTATTACCTCTTCTCCTATTACTACATGTCTTTGTAAAAAGAAACCCATCTCCAGCTTTCTTGTAGACATCCTTCTGGTACTGGGAGGCTGCTACAAGTTCTCCCTGGAACCTTTTCATCTACAGATAGAGCAATTCCAACTCTCTCAGCCTCACAGGAGAGGTGCTACAGCCCTGTGATTGTTATTCTGGATCCAATAAGAAACTGTTGCTGTGGATTTCAGAGAAACACAGAAGTGAACAGAAATATAGGTGTGCTTTATTTCTTCACTAAAAATAATAAAAAATTACAATGTTTTAACAGCTAGAGAGTCTGCTTTGTATAATGCATATTCCACTATACTGCTGATAGTTCCTATAGGGTACTCTGAACAGGTTACACTCTTTTTTTTCTGTGGTGATAGAATATCATTCTTTGCATGGATGATTATGACCAGACATGTCAACACACACTTTATCTTTGCTCTTGACATTGATATACTTAAATCATTGTCTTGATCTCTTTTTGTTTTGAAATCTCCTCCCTAAGCCACTGGTAACATGGCAGGCTGTGCTGTTTGTTCTGGTGTTACACTGAAGACCTGAGATAAATCATTCGCTACCAGCCTGACCAGTACCGCATTGTAGTTGTGCATCACCTGATTATGGCATAATCAAGATAGAATCATAGAATCATAGAATAATTCAGGTTGGAAGGGACCTTAAAGATCATCGAGTTCCAACCCCCTGCCATAGGCAGGGACACCTCCCACTACATCAGGCTGCTCAGTGCCTTGTCCAGCCTGGTCTTGAACACCTCCAGAGAGGGGGCATCCACAGCCTCTCTGGGCAACCTGTTCCAGTGTATCACCACCCACATCACAAAGAATTTCTATCTTATACCTAGCCTGAATCTACCCCCTTCCAATTTACATTCATTACTCCTAGTTCTTCCATCTCATATCCAATTAAAAATTCCTACCCCTTCTGTACTGCAGGCCCCCTTCAGGTATTGTTAAGCTACTATGAGGTCCCACCTGTAGATGTTTTATTGGTTTGCTGCAGCCTCCTGCTCCTCACCCCTGACTCTCAGCAAGTGTCACTAGAGGGCCAATGGCACATGTTCAGGCAAACCACCCTTCCCACCTTGTCCTGGAAAATCTCTGGTTCCTTCACCATACAGGTACTTTTGCTCTATGACCTCCTAATTAACCACCACCTTCTGGGAGTTTCTCTGATTCATTAGGTGTGAATGAAAAGAACCAAAACAACAACTGTGGCCAGGGGGAAGGTGAATTTGATTTTGGCAAATCTGAGTTTTGTTTATTTTTTCTTGGCTGTGTCTAGTGGGGCTCTTAGTTACCTTGAGGGCTTACTGTACTAGGGGCAGCCCTGCTGCAAGCACACTCTTCTTTTGCATTGAGTGAGGAGAGATTTGGGGATGATTTTAGTGCAGTGCAGAAAGGCAGAGTCTTTCTTCAATTGCATAATCAGCTCCTGTCTGTACTGTGGCACAGTATGCTTTATAGAATTTATATATTCCTATGCTCTATATAATTTATAATTCATGGATTAAGACACACACTACATATATGCATTTCTAGTTCCATCCATCTCTAATCAGGGTCCTCACTACAGCTGATTTACAGGCAGCTGTGCTATCTGGAGAGCTGGCATGCTTGAAAGTATGTTGTGCACCAGGTGAGATCAACACTTTTTTCTTTTTTTGTAAACAAGAATCTTTTAAAGATTACTTTATATATAGAATCATTGCCAATATTTTCTATAACCATCAAGTAAGAGCAAAATTTCGACACGCCTAGAGCTGAAGCCAGTTTTTAGGAACTAAAAAGCCACCAGAGTGAAATTCAAGAACATTATCAACGACTTGGAAGCTCATTTAAAAATTCATTTTCAAGGCAGGATTAAAGAGAAATCTCCATGGATATATTCCCATTTTCATTAAGCATGGTCCCTTGCTACACTGTTGGTTAACAGTTATTACCCTGTCAAGTTGTTATTTTAAAAATCCATTCAGGGATCTTGAGCTCCAGCACAAAACCATGTGGTCTATCAACATGTGCCTATCATCACTCCTCTATAAACTAGATCTTTACAAGCAAAGAACCTTGAAACTAATGAAGGTGCAAAACCACATCACCAATTATTCAATGTTACTGAATATTGGTGATGGTGTAGAAGAGCACTAGGACATTATAGATTAATTTGCCTTTGGAATCTCTGATTTCAAACACAGGAAGTCCACAAAGGGAGTGAGTCCAAATTTTGTTAATCTGATCTGTGGAAAGTATGGTTCAATGTTTTACTGCACAAAACTTTCACATCAGCTTGACTTTGAGCAGGATAGTTAATGCAATGGTATTTTTAATGAGAGACTATTGATGTTGGATTCAATGTTTAAGGAAAAAAACTATGATAGTATATATATCCTCATCTGGGTGGGAAAAACATGCTCCATCTTTTTCTCAATGTGGATGAGTAACCTAGAATTCAATTTGTGCCATCCACACCCACTGCTTCAGCCTGCTATCAAGATTATTAATGTGAGAATAATTTCACACAGTTATCCATGTTTCCCCAGGTCCCTTTGTCTTGAAATATGATAATTCTTCAAAAATTTATGTGTGGGGGTAGTCTCACTTAGATTAACAGGAGCTGATTTGCATGATGTTAGTAAAGCACGTGGAATTCTTTGCAGACCCATTGCTCTAGCTGGTGTTGCACGGGGAACAGGATTCTTAAGCCAGAAACTGGTGAATGGAAGAACACTATTCCTGTCTGAATTTTCACTACTTCTTCACAACAGCATATAGCATGGCTACATGGAAAAACCTGTGTAGCTGATCTTTGTTTTTCCTTGATGTAAAGAGCAAGAAATCAGTGAAGTGACAAGCCCTGCAGTGTGGGGACACTCACAGGGGGAGAGTAAAAGTACAAGTGGAAAAAAGAGAGAATAAAAATAGCTAGAAATGCTGGGAAAAGTATGGACTTTTTTTCTGGATACCTCTAAGCATAATATTACAGCACATTTCCCAGCCAGTGATTGCATGCACTAGTTGTATTCTCTAGGCGGGGATTTCTTTTTTCATACATCATTTAGAATTAATTGCAGTGATTCTGCAAAGTCAGTGCATACCCTGGATGCAAGATTAGGAGAAACTGTTTTTGTTTCTAAGTCTTTCGATGTTTCTGTTTTGAAGTATTTCATTTTTTCCTTAGCACACAGGCTGGCCAATGATGTGCAGTGCTCTCTTTCCCCTCTTCTGGAAAATCAAACTTTCTCAAATGAAACTGAACCTTTGACAGTCTCATGACAATACTCACACTTGCCTACTCACTTTGTACTGGAAGGCTAAATGAAGTTCAAGGTTTGTAGGCATCATAAAGTCAGGCACATTGAGGTGGGAAAGTATCTATATTTTAAGTCTGAGAATCTGTACTCAGAACTCAGAAATACAGCAGCCATTCATGCTCTGAGAAGATTTCATGGATGTGTGTGTGAATCCTCACAGAAAGTTCTCCTAATCTCCATTATAATGAGAAATGGTGTATCTTCCTTGATCAGAAATCATCAACTAAGTGTCTTCCACGTGTCTCTCTCAGGTGAAGAGCATACCATGCTCATCCCATGACACCACATCAAGCACCAGCACAGCTCTAGGGGCTAGTTTCCTGGGATTGTGAATAAAATAAATTGTGAATAAAACTAAAACTTGTAGTTCAAAGAACATTTACAGCAATTAGGACAAGTCTAAGACAGACTCACAGCATGAGTTTGACAGTTGTAAAGAATTTGTATTGCACGGATTTCTTTTTTTTATTAACTGCTCATGACTTTTTCCAAATATTTGTGAGCAATCAACTTTTTATTTTCAATAAAAACATGAGCACTGTGATTCAGAATAATTGTTTAAGATTTTGTAATTACACCTTCAGAGTAATGATATTTCAGTACAGGGGGAAAGTCCTCAAAATGTTTCATCAAGGTTTAATTGCGCTGCAGTAATCCAATGCCTCTCAACACTTTTCAGACTTAAGGTAATTTCACATTACATTAAACTGTTCATTAAAAAGTCTAACACTATTTTGAAGGATGTGATTACAATAATTTTCCATTTCTTTCTGGCATGCTCTGGTCTCATAATACTAGCTGATGTATTGTCCCAAAGAATACAGTACATACATAATAGTTGATGATTTATTAAGTGTGCCTATCAGAAGATTTTGATAATATTCATTATGTCAATGGAAAACCACAATCAAAAACTTTGACACTTAGAGAAAACATTATTAAAATTTCACATATTTTTTAATGTGGCCATGGCATTTTGTTTCCTTGTTTGTTTGTACCTGCCATGAATTTTCAGCAGTCTATCAATTAATGTTGTTTCTTAAACCACATCAGTTCAGCCTTTCTTGCAATATTTAGTTCATAAGAGCCAGGCATAGGCAGAATCTTCTTCTGTAAGAGTGTATATAAGGAATTTTGTGAGTGGTACATTGCTGTCTTCATGGTAGAAATGGGAAAACTAAAGCAATGAAATAGCTTTTTCAGAGACATTCATCAGAGCAAGGGCAGACTAGTACCGAGCATCAGACCTTCTGAATTTTATCACATCACTGCTTTAGCTCTATACAAAACTCTGTAATTCCATATGTTTTCCTGGGCAGCACACAGAAGAAAAGCCTAGACACAACTCCTTGTACCAATAAGGGATGGAAAGGTTCATTAGAAAACTCCTACTACCATAACAATGTTTTTTTTTTTTCAAATAAAGTCCAGTTCCTGGTTTGGCACTGGATGGTGGGGACCTGGGCCACACATGCCCAGAGAGCAAGTACTCTGTCACATGCCAGAATAAAGGGAGGGAATCTGCCCACTCAATCCTCTCCTTACATTTAAATCTACCTTTATCTATACAGGTATCTTCAAGGTTGGTACTCAGAAAGAGAGACACTTTGGTACCTTAATTCTTAACCCTTCTTCTCTTTTTTTAGATGTGTGATAGGAAATGGTCTTCCAATCATTCATTTTACACTACGACCATTCTTTTCTCACTACAGTAGATGAATGATCAGGAAAAAAATAGTTGCTATTATGATTAATACAGAAGTTTGCAAGAATTTCCTTTTGAACAGTCAAATCTTGGCATGAGGCAATAGGTTAAAGGGAAGAACCTACAGCAGTATTCCAAATATGATTGATCATATACTCTTATGAACATGTCAAAATATCTTGAAGTTTACATCTAAGGAGTTTGAAATGTGCTGCCCAGAAATGACAGACAGATTAAAAATCATTTAAATTGCTCAGCAAAATGTTCCCAACAGCCCCATTAAGATATCTGTGATCTGCTCACAAAGACAACTTGTGGGGATTGAAATAGAAATTCAGCATAGAAATAATTTGTTATAAATTATTCACTTATGCCAAGCATGCATTCTCTGCCTTGAGAGAAGTCCAGCAGATAGCTGAGCTCCTGCAAAGGGTACCCCAAAGAGGTAAAAACTGTTTTTAACTTTTTTTGTTGTGATTTGTTTCCTGGAAGCTATGAAATTCATCATGTTTCCTGTTAGCAGCTTTAATAATTGTACCATGAGTAGCAAAAATAAATTAAGGAAACAGAGGGAATAAAAAATTATATTTCTCTCAAGTACATGTAGTATTCTGTAAGGGATCACCAGACTTTTGAAGAAGGGAGACACAACACTAATTTAATTCTATCAAGGCACAACTCTCTTCCAAGACCACACAGCAAGTTAGTGGCAGATCTGAGGCAGAATCTGTGAGTATTGGCTCTTGTTTGCTTTCAGACTAAGGTGCTTGACTTCCCTTTACCCTGACAGTGTCAGGACATCACTGTCCCAGCCACAAAGAAATATTGCATCTTCTCTACAGGATTCCAGTATATTTTTCTCACCTTCAGCTTTACAGTAACAAACACATTTGTTAAGCTGAACACAGCAAAGTTCAACAGCCATCAGAATTGCTGGCAGGAGATCATAATGTAAGCATCTGATTTATAAATAGCTGAGAAAGTTTATCTCTGGATTTACAAAAACATGCTGTCATGAAAACAGATTGCTGCTATTGTAAATATCGTGGAGCACCACATACGTGAAGTTAAAGCTGAATTTGTCTTTTGATTATCTGGCTGCTTACAGGCTCCCCTCTCCAAAGCCTCTGCATCTGAACAGCACCCAGGATTTATAAAACAAAATAACAAAAGGTCCTGAGAACAATTGTGCAGAGAAATACTGCAGGCTTTCACTAGACCCAGTGGAGTAACATATGCCTCTGCATCCTGCCTTAATTTCATGCTTTAGTATCTATTTTTTCCTAACTTGGGTACAATTATTTCATACACAATTGAGTGTCAAAAGGTTCTGTTTGATGGCTTACAACATATAATTTTATATTTATCTGGCTTTGAAATTTCCCCTTCACGTATGCAGCATAGGTTAACAGAGATTGTATTATTCTTTGTCTTCTGATAAACCTCAGAATCTGTGTGTAAGAATTCTTAAGTCAAAAAACATAATTCTATCTACAGAAATGCAACCTCAAAAGCTACTTTTTGTTTTGGGAATCTTAGTGTAACTAAGAGGTTATTTTCTTGCTATCCAGCCCTTCACCTTTAATTAACAAGGCAAAGAGATCAGGGAATTAGCACTTCCAATTGCAGTAACCTTTCAGTTCCTATAACCATGGGGGTAGGATTCACCCAATAAAATCTAGTAACACAACAATCATTAAATCCAGTGTTTTGGATGCTTTTTAAAAACATTGCAGGCAAACTAGGGATGTGTAAAAATCAAAATGTTAAATGACAGGAGAGAAAAATGGTTCTTTACCCTTCTGTCTTTATTCTGAATTGCCATGTTAAGAACTTCCTGCGTCATTTTGAAAATCAGACTTCTTTACTCTCTCAGAAGGATTCAGAAAACTGATTAATATCTTATTTCTTTGATCACAGCCATGGCCATGAAAAGTACAAGACCAGAAGTTTTCCCTTCCTCCTGAGCCCGAGGCAAGAATAAATAGCTCTGCTTTCTTTGTGACAGATATTCTGACTGAAGAGTGATTTCAGGACTTCATGTCTTTTTTATTTGCTGATTAAAGAGTTTTAGAACTTGGTTTTAGGCTCTTCTGTTATCTAACAGGTTGCTGCTAGAATTCAAATAAAAAAAAAAAAGGCAGAAATTACTGAAAGCCTTTGGCCAAAATCAGAGCTTAATCAGAACCAGAATCCCTTCTGACTTCTCCATTGCTGATTCATACAGTAGTAAAGGATACTGCCTTCAATTAACTGCAATCATCATTTATATCACATCATTTACAATTGAATTAACTCATTAGAAATAATGGATTGCAGCACAAACTTCACAACAGGATAAACGTCTCATGTAAAAATGCAGAGGTGAAATCAAAGTCTTTGATTCAATGATGCAGATGCCAAACAGCTAACTCTGTGTGGAGGAGATGTGCTCTGCACATGCCCCTTCATGGTTTCTGTGAAACTTGTTTCTCTAAGAGCAATGAGAGAAGGGGGATGTCCTAGGGGATGTCTTTTCACAGCCACAGCACCTTGTGTGGCTCTGCTCCACATTGCCCAACATCATCTCAGGAAAGGAAATTGCCTGAACTTTTTTGAGTCTGTTGATTGAGCTGTTTATTTCCTAAACATTATCAGATTTTGAAAGATTTGTTTTGGCAAATAATGACTTTTCCTGTTTTCCTGCTGAGTAAAGTTATGCTGGCTCAAATTACTTGTCAAAGATTTATTTTTCAGTAGATGTTAACTATCAAATTCTTTTCCCTTTTTTCTTTCACTGTGCATTCAACAAAATCAGCTGACACAGAAGGTTTACACCAGATCTGCACACTGCAGTATTGTGTTTCTAATTTATTTTCAAAACTCATTTGAGTGATTCTTATTGAAGACTAGAAGCAGCCTTCTTTGGAGCCAGTTCCTCACTACAAGCTTTCTGTCAGGCAGCACTAAATCTACTTCCCTGGAGTAAGCCCACCCCAGTACCTCGATTCAGCCTTCATCATCTCCTTTGGCTGCCTGCTCTCCATCCCTTTCCTGCAGCATATACCTTCCAGGGAAAAAGCCTGTATGGGCATCTGTGTCTCATACAGGCTATGTAGGATGCAAAATCAGCAGCTTTAGTATTTTGGCTAACTTTAGATGAAGGCAGAGAAGACCAGACACTCAGGCCACATGCAGAAATGATTGCATTCTCATAAATTTGTGCTATGGGCTCTGTACTCATAGAACGTAAATAATCTCAGAACTGGGGTAAATTACAGAATCAGTTTTTGGAGGTTGCTCTCTCCTGGCAATGTTAAAGTAAAGGAGCTTGGGTAGAGGAAGCTTCCTCTCCCCTGTACCAGACAGTGCTCTCCATAATCATAGAATCATAGAATAGTCTGGGTTGGAAGGGACCTTAAAGATCATCGAGTTCCAACCCCCCTGCCATAGGCAGGGACACCTCCCACTACATCAGGCTGCTCAGTGCCTTGTCCAGCCTGGTCTTGAACACCTCCAGAGAGGGGGCATCCACAACCTCTCTGGGCAACCTGTTCCAGTGTTTCATCACCCTCACTGTAAAGAATTTCTTTCTTATGTCAAGTCTAAATCTACCCCCTTCCAATTTACATCCATTGTTTCTAGTCCTCCCATCCGATATCATATTAAAAAGTCCTTCCCCTGCCTTTCTGTAGGACCCCCTCAGGTACTGATAAGTTACTCTGAGGTCTCCCCTGAGCCTTCTCTTCTCCAGGCTGAACAACCCCAACTCCTTCAGCCTGTCTTCATAGGGCAGTTGCTCCAGCCCTTTGACCATCTTCGTGACCCTCCTCTGGACCCGCTCCAATGCTTTGATTTCCTGCTGTAGCAGAGGCAGAGTCCTGCTCTGTGTTCAGAAATAAAGACTGTGGTCCTTAGGGACTGGGCACATGAAGGAATCTGAAGTTGGACTTGTCTCAGTGTTGGCATTTCAGGAGCATGGTGTGTGGAGCTGCTTTAAGGGAGGACTGAAGGCGGTCCCTGAGCCAGAAGCAATGGCACTTTTATGGCCATTGCAGCTCTTTTAGCCTCAAGTCTCTGGTGTCATCCTGTCACACACGGTAAGCACAGTTCATGCACATAGTCTTTTTTAATTATTTCCACTTAGACCTCCTAGTCAAATAATCCTGATGCCCGTCATCTATTGAGTGAGAGTTGGTGATCCCATACAAGCAGTCCTTCTACTTACCCTTCCAAAACAAAATGCATTCTTTAATAATGAATGTGTTTCCTCCTGCAGTTTATAATCTTTTGTCTGTCTCACTGGCAAACCATTCCCATCTTAACTCAGCAGCTGTTAGTTCAGCATATTTCAGGGAACATTAACTCTATGAAATGCTGGCCACAGGATTCAAGAAGCTCAAAACACAACTGTTTTGACAGGGTAA
Source organism: Turnix velox (assembly GCA_013400935.1). Classification (NCBI taxonomy): domain Eukaryota; kingdom Metazoa; phylum Chordata; class Aves; order Charadriiformes; family Turnicidae; genus Turnix; species Turnix velox. The sequence continues at coordinate 29,918 of VZTY01015782.1, forward strand.
CTGTCAGTGTAAATCAGTATTAAATAGTTCTAGAACCACTGGTGAGACTCATAAGAATACACACTCCCCATCTCTTGTGTACTTAATAAGTATACTAAGGGAAGTGTAGCCAGATTGTAGCTAAGGGCAAGTTCAGCAACTACTTCCTAAAGCCTTTGAGTAAGTGAATTGCAGAGTTAAGTGCCAGAATGGTTCACATTAGGAACTGCAGGAAGCACCTCAAAGCAGGGAAGGGCTCATTGTAGATGATAAGAAAGCACAGGCTGAGTGGAAGCTGCTGGAAATGCAACAGGCTAAACTAAGAGGGCAGCAGGACAGAGCCAGCAGACTATTTAACTGAACCACCTCAGTGGTTAAATGATAATCAGAAAAGTAACTTTAGATGCAACAGTTCTTCTGAAGTCAAGGCCAGATGGAACTCTCCTCCTGTTCTTTCTAGAAGGTGATAATCATGGCAACCATTGCAATAATTCAAATATTTCCCCTTATTTGAAAACAGTGTTAGGGGGAGGAAGAAAATACTTTAACTTCATTTGTAATCTTATTTGAACTGCACCTTTTTCCCATGGGAAACAAGCATTGGTCTTGATTATCCTGATATCCTGCTTCTTAAATATTATTTTCACACATTTCTCTTGTTAAATGCTATTGAGTTTGAGTCCTGTTCATAAAGTACTGTAAATAGGGGCTCATTTCTGCCTGAGACTGGGAGACATCAGGAAGTCAGAAGCAAACTCCTCAATTACTGTCAGCCAAAGTAGTTAGATTACAACTTCTTTGATCCTAATTTTATACTTGAAAACTTGAGTTTTCTTATCTCTTAATTTTTAGCCACTTCTAATCTATGTAACTTGATAAAAAGTCAGAGGATGGATTCTATAACTGCTGCCTGTGTCCAGGGATAACTGCAGAGCAATCAACACTCCTACTAATTCCAGGCAGTTGTATTTCAAAAAACAGATCAGATGGGAAATGAAAAACTGCACAGCAGACAATTAAGTTGAATTTGTTCAGTTGCAGGAAAAAGATATGAGAGACACTTTGTTTACAGTGAGAGATAACCAAAAAAACTCAAATTAACATTTGTATGCATTTCAGTTAAGCATGAATGTGTCTGTGACTGCACAACATCACAAATTAGAGACAACTCCTTCCTTTGTTGTGTCAGACATGGTTTTCTCTATGACCACGGCTATTGTACAAGTTATCTGGAGCACGTGGCCAGTGGTCCACACCTCATTACTCTGATAAAACTAGTGTGTTCCACTAACATTGGGCATGGTTTGCATGTCAATCGCCCCTTGTCAACTCAGCATAGCTTTCTGAGTAGGTATTTCCTAATCCCCAGGCTAAAATCTCATTAGCACTGCCTGATTCTAACCAAACAAACAGAAGTAAAGACTGATTGCCTGGTCAAAGCACTGTAGATCAACTCATGAGCTAAGATTTTCATCTGTTCCTTTAGGTCGGTGGAACTATATTGATTCACATCAGCTGGCAGCAAATCATGGAAGCTCTTACAATTTAAGGTCTATATCATGTTACACCAGAGCTGGCTCAAATGCTGGTAGCAGTGGAATGCTGCATGGGCTAATTTTATGCAGGAAAAGACAGGTTTGATATTAAGGAACACCAAGTTCTATTTATGTACCCAAGAAAATTCATTGAAATTGAGATTGTACATTTGGGCAACACTGCAGTGAAGTACACAGTCCAATTTAGCTTTGGTAGACTTGAAAGCAAGAAGTTAATCACTCTGGCAGGATAACCTTGCAATACCCAACCTCCCTAAAGTCTGAATTTCAAGCAACTGAGGTACCTTTGTGCTTCTCTGTCCTCACAGAGCTATGCCAATTCCTGTTTGGCAAATCACTGGAGGAGTGGATAGAGGAATCCCAAGTTTTAAATCATTACAGAAGAGGTTGTTCCAAATGCTACAGAGCTACCGGATTTGTGATGTAATAGAGTGATTTTAAAGCTGTGCCTTGCAGCTGAAGGATGGAGTGTGCCTTCCAGTTTTTCATGCACAGCTTGTTCTTGGGCTCTGGCTCATCTTCCTAGAGTTGTTAAACCCTGAGATTATTTTAAAGTATGCAAAGAGGGAAGTTTGGAGTTTTTCTAAGTATTAGTGGAGGAAGAGTGTAAACTTTGCTTAAAAGTGCTCTTATGCCCTGCAGCTGGAATGGCACTGAGCACTGCTGAGCTCTAGCCAACAATCTGGCCCTCAAATCAGTACAGACATATAATATGACTGAGAATCTCCAAAGCAGAACTGCACATTTCATTGAGTTCTGAAGTAATTTTGTAGTGAATCCCTATTTTTTTTCCCTTCCATGCCAACAGATTTATATTTGTAACTTATTTAGGTCACCAAAAGTGAATAGCTTTTACATATTCTTGCTGCATGATGCAATTGTAGGCGAACAATCAAAGAAAATAAGTGAAGTTCAGGAAAATGAGTTAAATTCTTTCATAGAGAATACATATTGCAGTATATGTATTGAATCCTCATTCATGGCTCATCCTCTTACACTGCTCTAGCAATGTGAAATGATTCTCACGCAGTTTAAATGCCAGCACTGTTATATTTACATTCACCAAGGGACTCTGTTACAAGATCTTCAATTGAGCTGAAAAATGGAACCACAAGTTTTACTACATCATTTCTTTAATTGACTCATCTTCTCCCAGTGCATCTGGATCTCTGTTACCAGTTCCAGTACAATGCCCCAGCATAAACAGAAGGAATATTTGCAAAAACCAAATCTTTCTTTAATAAGAATTTAAAAAAAGGTCAAAGTTGTGTGTTGTGTCCTTTTACTTGTTTTAGATCAGAGCATTATAAAACCCACCAGAATAAAATGTTTTTACAAAAATTACTTAAAATAGGAAGAAGTTAAATGAGAGTAATCCACTTGTCCTAGTTAACATTATACCATTTCATTTAATAAACAGACCAGGTTTATTATGTTTATTCTCCATTACTACATGGAAGATGTGGTTTTAACATTTTCACATTTCAGAATATTACCTTTTAATCTTTAAACATGTTAAGTGATTTTGACCAGACCAAAGTCTCAAATTCAGCATTTTCTGGATGCTGAAAATAAGAGTTGAAAAGAGCAGGTAATCAATGATACTGAATGTTGATGTTGTATTCTATCTTTTTATTACATAATTTAAGTCACTCAAGAGTAGATATTTCCATTTCCAAAAGCTGACCTGTGGCAAACCAAGACCTGTATTTAACTGAAGAACATATAAATGAAAGAATAATAGGAAATACCTATTAGTCATCATCACATTCTCCATCTAACACTGAATTTCTTCTAGGAATATCTGTGATCTCCATCACTTCCTCTAGTCCTGCTTCTAAATGCAGATGATGGGTGGGATTTCTCAATTGTCTCCTAGAAAGAGATCACACAGGAGAATTCAGTTGCCATACAAAGAGACCTGTTTTACTGCTCTCAAGCAGATATAGGTGTTAAGAAACTGCACTGCAGCTGTCAAAAGGTAAAGTAGAGAAGAGAGAGGCCTCAGGGTACACACTTGGTCCCAGAGTGGCAAAGATCTGAACATGAAAGCACAGATTGCTTTGTACACCAGGGCACATCCAAGTGCATGTTGGGGTGAATTTCTTTTTCCTTTCTTTCTTCCTTCCTTCCTTCCTGGTGATTCTGTGATGTCTAATTGCCTACTGTTTAAATTTAATCATTCTTAGCATTTGTATTTCTATGGGAAACGTTTACTTCCTTTTTTAAAAAAAAACTTAGGAAACATTTGATCTATCAATCAGTAAGTCTTTAACCAAACACAATGAAGAAGGGAACAATTGGACAAGACTTTGCATTTGGCAGGAATCTTTAAGACTCATTTTGAACAGCTGGTCTCTTTACAGTCCTTGTGATGCAGATTAAATGAAAATAATACATGGCAGAAAACAGCTAAATCATTTGAACTTCGAAAGTTATAGCCTAGAGCCATTTCACTACAGCTCATTAGGGAGTTTATGTTTATAATGTAATGCCTTTAAATAGATTTGATTTTTCTAAACAGGGTTTTGTAAATTAGAACTTTCCCAGGGGGCTAACCCAGTGCAAGCTGTTCCAGTTGTGGAGCACATCCTGACTGAAGAGGCAGGACTACAAAAGAGGGAGTTTGCTTAGAAGTGCAGAATCCTGTGCATTGTAATTACTTGAAGGTTTAGGAGAAACACTGTCATCTGTTGTATGAATAATATCCAGTACTTCTGAAATACATTCACGGGGTTGCCAGCCTCTCATATTTGGAAACAAGCAGCATCTTCTCCCTGCTCACAGTATTGAAATAGATTAAAAATCATGAGATAGTAAGTGTGGTGCTAGCTATGCAGTTTCTAGTTGTTTTGCTCTTCAGCCTTCTAATTTTATTTCTGTAGTAAGGAAAGTTTTTCACTCTTTTCCTCATTAAAACAATGATTTCTTTGTGTTCTTCTGATTCTAATTAGCAGGGACATTTATTTTGATGCAAGCATGGACTTTTCTTAGTAATGCTTTTCAGAATTCATTCCTTCCTTTTCTCCTTCTTTCTTCTGTTGTCTTCCTGCCTTCCTTCTTTCCTTCCTTCCTTCCTTCCTTCCTTCCTTCCTTCCTTCCTTCCTTCCTTCCTTCCTTCCTTCCTTCTTTCCTTCTTTCTTCACCATCTTTGTATATGGTTCCAGCTATGAACAAAACACAGACCCAGCATTGCTACTCTTGGTTATCATTGAAACATTAACACTATGCAGGAATTTTATGATATCTTCACAATACTTGGAGAGTATTACAGTGATTGCATTGTTTTTATCAATCTTTAGTTTTCCTGGAATCCTTGCTTTTTCTGTTGCATCAGCTGGAGCGAGAAATGTCTGTATTTTTCTTTGCGAATGATTTTAATATTGATTTTTTTTAGAAATATGAAGTGCCACCTAAAGCTTCTACAAATTATCAAGTGTGAAGTAGAAAGATAAACTCACCACAGTTAAAGTGCAATGTATTTCAGGAGATCTCTGTGTAGGATACTACTCCTGGTTCCTTTTTTATTGTTAAGAATGTCCAATATTTCAAAAGGGGAACCCATGTCATTCCAGATGAGGAGTCTAATTCACTCTGAAAGGAAATGGGCACTATCCCACAGAGCAGCAGCTCTTCTATGTCATGGTCAGAAGCATTCCCAAAGGGACTTCCAGATTCCAGTGACTTTTTTCTCAGAGCACTTTTTCTGGAAAGTCAGCTACAGAATAGAGCAAGATACTAATTCAGGTCTCCCCAAGCAAGAGGACTTCATCTGCTCTGTCATGAATATAAAGATGTAGAAAGGCCAAATCTTTGCCTTTTGTGCTTGAATGCACTTTTATAAACATCCTCCCAAATCAGGGCCCTTTTCTGTTCCACCCCAGGTGAGGCTTTTGAGATCTGTGTCCTGTAGAAAGGAGTTCTACCCGTAGGTCTCAAGAAAGGTACCATCTTCAGAGACACAATGAAAAGGATGTACTGAGCTGTGAAAATCTCTGCAGGCAAATTTCTTTCCCTTTTTCACTTCTCTTAGGAGCAAAGTCAGTGTGCAGTCTACAAAAGCCCAAAATACCAAATACATACGTGGCAACTAACTCCACGTATGTCATCACTGCCCAAGATGCTGCTGACAACTCCTCACACCAAGTTAAAGTTAGAAGTATTATACACTATCATTCCAAATTGTTTAGACTTTTTTTCTTTTGATTCATGCCGTTGCTGCATTTCGTACATCCTCCTGACCACTCTTAGCAGCTGTAACAACACTTCTGGTATTACCAGTAATTTGCAACTTATCAAACATGATTGAACCTTGTTCTTTTGTGTAAACGAAACAGAACTCTCTGGTTAGCTTTCTTTATACTTTGGAAATAGTGCAAAGGAAACCAAGTCTATATTTGCATGCCAGACAATGAAACATAACGCACACAGTGTATACATGCCTTTGACACTGTAATTACTAGCTGTTGTTTAGATTCCATGTATGGTCACTGGCTTTGGCTGTGTTGGAATCAGCTGTATCAACATTTAATCAAAGTCTTATAGATTGAGGATGTATATTTTTCTAATGTCAGAATGAAATGCTGAAAGTAAAAAATAAGTTCTTGGGTAAGAAAGTGCATGCCCACTGCACTGCAAAAATAATGAACCTTTGTGGCATAATGAACAAAGCTCATTGGAGGTTTTGTCTGTAATGAAGATCAGTGGAACAGGCAATTTTTCAATTTTATTTACTTGTTTGAGATTTCAGCAACTTTTGATGAATGCTTCTGGAAGTTGTACTTGAAACTGGGTTAATTTTGTCCTAGCTCTTATTAGAAATGAATCCTGCAAGAAGCTATTGAGTATCTGCCATACCTTGGTCTGAACAATACCTAGATCCTGAAAAAATGTGATGGTTGTGCAAAATTGATGTCCACTGCCTCAGACTGCTCTACAGATTCTCAATAAAGAGCATAGAGCATGTATGTAAGCTCATAAAA
>VZTY01015783.1:0-17307 GCA_013400935.1 Turnix velox
TGTAAAGAACTTCTTTCTTCTATGTCAGCTCTCTGCAAGGCAGGCTAAGATTTGTTTGCAGAATGGTCTGCCTCAGGTTACACTTGTAGTCCCTGCTTGACTCTAATTGGTAACATTAGTCTGCCAATTTCATAAGCATTAAGTCCACACTCAGATTTATTAGTGGAAGATGTAGGGGGGAGCAGAGAGGAGGAAGAGGTAAGAATTCTCCTTTTCCTCCTTTTTCTTGCAGCTGCCTTTGCGCTAATGTGAATACTAAACTGGCTTTATCGATGTAAGGATTCCCTGCTGAATTCTTCTGGAGCTTTCCGAGATGTCTGTGCCATTAGGGCAAAGCTGATGCTCAATATGCAAAATGACTGTTAAAAGATCAAAGAGACACTGCTGCAATAGTGTTACTGCAAACGGGGGAACTGTACAGCACAGAGGAATAAGCTTTCAGGTTTGATTAAAAATCCTTATTAAAGATGAACTGAGAGCTGGAAAGAAAAAGAAGATGGGGATAATTAGGTAGGGTGAATAACCTTTGGAAATGAATACCAGGTGTTGAGTGAGGAGAGAATGAATCCTGGAAAGGGAAGTTTAGCTGAAGAGCATGTGCTATCATTACACACAGCTCTGGGCTGATCTCTTGGAAACTGCCTCGTGTTTGGTTCAATTTGCAATTGTCCTCACTCGTGTGTGCACTGGAAATTATTTTGGAGAGCACGTGGTGATAGATCCCATGCTCAGACAAAGCTAGAATACAACATTTATCTGTACACAGTAAGTGCATGGTTTTGCCTCCTAAACAGGGATAGACCCCGATGATCCCATTAAGTCTTCTTTAAATTCATCTCATGTGCAGAAAGGCAGCCTTTCAGCAGCTCCAACTCAGAGTAACACCTGGGCAGGATGGTGGGAGTGTAATTCCTTGGGTGGTGGGCAGTAGGTCCGCATTTTGGAATAATAAGTCATCCCTTCCCACAGACATGTTGGGACGATACTGGAAGATGACATTTATAATGTCCTTGAAGTGTCAGGGCTGGCACAAGCACGAGACATCAATGTACAAAACAAGTAGGGAAAAATGGAGGGATTTCTCTGGTGAGACCTCACCTGGAGTACTGTGTCCAGTTCTGGAGCCCTCAATATAAGAAGGACATTGAGCTGTTGGAGCAGGTCCAGAGGTTCCTTCCAACCCAAACTATTCTATGATTCTATGAAAATACTGGCCTGGCCACACATAAGTTGACATAACAGATAATACTCTCAGGTGTTTAAAAAAACTTGCCATGCTTGCAAGCTGCGCAGCCAAACAGATGGACCAGAAGCAAGGAGCCGTCTGGCATGGTCATCCTCCTTTTGTTTTATCCTGGGAACACAGTTGGTCGATACGAGGCTTTTTTTTTTTTTTTTTCCACAAGGTTATTTTCTCACACAGCTTGCCACACGCGAAGAGTGTGCAGCAGTAGCTCAGCTGATACCTTCCCCTAGTGCGTGCAAGAGAGTAGTGCAGACAGGGAAATGCTATTTTTCCAGCCTTAGTGCAAGGGGGCCATCTGTTGGTTACTGTGTTAAAGGGGCTGTCTTTGCCAGAATGGGGTTTTTTTGGTATTTTTTTGGTTCTTTGTGGTTCAAGTAGCTTGTGGACACAAGGGAGGTGCCTACATATTAGGTATGTGACACTTTGTAGTGTCATATACCTTGCAGTGTCGAAGACAGGGGAGTGTTAGGCAAAGGGATCCTTAGTAAGAAGTAAATCTTTTTGGACTTTCCTGGAAGATCAGACACAACTTTGCTAAAAACAGAAGGTGGTGAAACACTGGAACAGGTTGCCCAGAGAGGTTGTGGATGCCCCCTCTCTGGAGGTGTTCAAGACCAGGCTGGACAGGGCACTGAGCAGCCTGATGTAGTGGGAGGTGTCCCTGCCTATGGCAGGGGGATTGGAACTCGATGATCTTTAAGGTCCCTTCCAACCCAAACTATTCTATGATTCTACGTACTACCCAAGGAGGAATTAAATCAAATTTCTCTCACATTTGAGCTGAGAAAAGGCCAGAGGAAGAAATATAAGGCAAATAAGTTGTGTTTCTCACTTCCAGATTTCGTGCCACGGTCTATCCCTGTCCAGAGTCTGCCACTGAGCGCCGAGAGATGCTGGATGGAGTCAACACAAGGATTGAGGATTTAAACACAGTAAGTGTCAGTAAGTTTTACTGGGCTCTGAACCCTGCAAAATGGAGGAGGCCAGACATTCTTGCTGTCTGAAACCATGGCCAAATCTCATATTTGTTTTGGCAGCTGGCTGTGCAGAGCTGTCCAATGGCTGGGGATGATGTCCAATGGCCGTGTGGTACATGGAGATCCCACCAGGGTCATGAGTTGTAGCCTCAGCAGTGCAGATGTTCATGGGTGTGATGCATCCCAGATTTGTGGCACAGAGCTGTCTATNGCTGGGGATGAAGACACCAGCCCTGAAGTGGTCCCTCTGTCAGTTATGGAGGCCAGAGCTCTGTTCTGCCCAGGCACTGCTGGAGGTCAGCCTCACACATGATCAGCTCAAATACTACTTGCTGCTGTTGGTCATGCAGAGGCCAGAGGTTTAGACCTTATGGTATGGGGTACAAAGTGGAATCTAAGGACATTAGCAAGCTACAGGCATTGTAACCATGTTGTCCCATCTGCCATGGTTTCCCTCAGAAGCTCACAGAGTTGTTTGATCATGACTGCAGTGCAACTACACTAAGGTTAGAGAGGACTCTAAAGATTTCTTTTGTTTTCAAATTAGGTTTTCTTTGTTGAAGAAATCTTGGAGCGCTTGATCCCATTAACAATGTAAAACTGCTCTTGTAGCAAGTCTCCAACTTCTTTATGATAACAGTTAAGTTCTGGATGAAAATTACTGAGCTCTGGGTGCTCAGTAGCTTATATATCTTTATACTTTATCAGGACTTCACACATTTTAGAGGGACTCCTGCCTGTCACCATTTTTGTTGTCACACATGCCAGTTTGAGTGACATGAGGCAGGAGGGAAGAAGACACCCTGTTTAACTGAGGTGTGACAGTTTACCCAACCCTGTTACCCAACCCTGGCTGTGTGGTACATGGAGATCCCACCAGGGTCATGAGTTGTAGCCTCAGCAGTGCAGATGTTCATGGGTGTGATGCATCCCAGATTTGTGGCACAGAGCTGTCTATAGGAAGCAGTGGAGTGAGAGTGCATAGTAAGATATTACCTGCATAAGGAGTCAGTTTTACAGCTCAGTAATTCCTGATGGCTTCCTCTCCTGATGATTTCTTCTCCTAATGGTTACCTCTGTACTTGGGCCATGCAGGCAGAGTCCTTAGCAAAACAGCACCTTGGTGTTGAGGACTCCCATGTCCAGACCTGCACACACTGTGCTTTGGGATGTTCCACACATTCATTTGAATTACTACATTTCCAAAAGCTTCTTCCACCTGCCTTCCCCAAATAACTGCTGAGTAGTCTGACCTGCCTGTGCCTTCCAGTCTCCAGTTGTGGCTGTGCTGTGCTTACAGGTGATAACCCAAACTGAGTCTCACCGCCAGCGACTGCTGCACGAGGCAGCAGCCAACTTGTGGTCCTGGGGGATCAAGGTGAAGAAAATCAAGGCCATTTACCACATTCTGAATTGCTGCAACATCGATGTCACTCAGCAGTGTGTCATTGCAGAGATCTGGTTCCCAGTGGCTGATGCTGGCCGGATTAAGAAAGCCCTCCAACAGGGAATGGTAAAAGACCAACATTTTAAGTTCCTGATGCTTTCACCCAGACTGCCCTGTTGATATGTTGATCATATGTTCAGAATTCTCTCTATTACCAGAATGCTGGGCTGCCTTTTCTGTTTTAATTAAAGTTGAGGTTGTCTCATGATGGCTCGGCTTTGGGGAGTTTAAGGTCAGCATAGAATCTTAGCAGATTCATGTTCCACCCACAAGCCAGCAGTACTCACAGCTTTCCCTGAACAAATCAATAGCATAGAAAATGAAAAAAATTAAAAAATCTGTAAATTAGAAAAAGGGGTTAAGATATAAAATTTACAAACCAAGTTTTCATGTTGCTGCCTAGGCTTGTGGGACAGATTCTTCTCTTTTAGCCTCTCTGAAAATGTCTCCTCTTGTTTGCAGGAGCGCAGTGGCTCTACTATTGCCCCAATCCTTACTGCTGTCCACACCAGGATGGCACCTCCCACCTTCAACAGAACCAACAAATTCACAGCTGGCTTTCAGAACATTGTGGATGCATATGGTGTGGGCAACTACAGGGAGATGAACCCCGGTGAGAAACACTCAGCTACCTCTACCTGCCTTGCTCAAGCCAAAGTAAAACCTTTGGGCTTCATCACACCAGCCTAAAGCATGCACTCCTTGCTGATTGGAATCTGAACCATGTTTCCTGGTGGTAAAAATGGATAATATTTGGTGCATAAGCATCAAACGTAAGGATAAGGATTTTCTCAGGCAAAGAATTTGGCCACTGATCTGCAGTGGTTTGTCCAGAGGAGGGCCATGAAGCTGATCAAAGGGCTGGAGCAACTGCCTTATGAAGACAGGCTGAAGGAGTTGGGGCTGTTCACCTTGGTCAAGAGAAGGCTCAGGGGGGACCTCAGAGTATCCTATCAATACCTGAAGGGGGCCTACAGAAAGGCTGGGGTAGGACTTTTTAATAGAATATGTGATGGAGGAACTAGAAAGAATGGATGTAAATTGGAAGAGGGGGGATTCAGGCTAGATAGAAGAAAGAAGTTCTTTCTGATGAGGATAGTGAAACAGTGGAAGAGGTTGCCCAGAGAGGTTGAGGATGCCCCCTCAGTCCCTGGAGGTGTTTAAAGCCAGGCTGGCCAAGGCACAGAGCAGCCTTGGGAGGTGTCCCTGCCTATGGCAGAGGGGTTGGAACTTGGTGATTCAATCCTATGATTCTATGATTGTCTGTGGTAGGAATAATCAACTACACAACTACAGAATGAAGACATAGTGGTCAGGTAGCAGCTCTGAGGAAAAGGTCTAAGCTCACAAGGTAAATTAAAGTTGAGCTCATCATGCTGAGGCAGAAAAAAATCAAAAGGATCTGTGAATGTGTGAAACAATGGTAGAGAATTTGAGATACCAGTGAGAATAAACCTGGAAATAGGAGCCCATGGGAAAGGATCAAATTAACTTAGATTGTTGAGGCTGAGAAGACTGAGAAACATGAGAGTAAACTTCAGGTACCTTATTCTGTTGCAAAACAAATGAAATTGTCTGCTACACATGGTGTTCATTGTGGTGAGGCAGAAAATAAAGGCTAAAACTGAAAGGAATATGCAGGTCATGCAGCTGGCCAGAGTTTTCTGATGACAAGCTAGTTGTGCACTAGATCTGACTGTCTAATGAGTAGGGAAGAGATTATGATGGAGTTCACAGGCAGAAGTTGTGAGAAATGGTCCAGTGGGCTGGACTGCCTCTCTGCTTTATGTTTAGGAGAAGCTGAGCTTGTTGTCCTTTCCTTCCTGCAGCTCCATACACCATCATCACCTTCCCCTTCTTGTTTGCTGTGATGTTTGGGGACTGTGGCCATGGCGCTGTCATGCTGGGCTTTGCACTCTGGATGGTTGTTAATGAGAAGAGCCTTCTGGCCCAGAAAAGCACAAATGAGGTGAGTGTCAGGGGGCTGGTGCACTCTTTCAACACAGGAAAAGATTCATTATCTCCATTTTATACATTAAATGGTCAGCCTCCCAAAGGTTGAGTGGAGATCCTTCGAAGATGCTCATGAGGCAGAGGTCTGGCAGGAAATTCTGCTTGGATAAGCCCAATGGACCCAGACTTTCTTATGAATAACAGTATATGCATCGGTACAATCATGTCTTCTGTTGGCTGAAGCCCACCTTTTGATGGAACCCAAGGTACTCTGGTCACTGGCACTGCCTTTCCCCTCTGCAGATCTGGAACACCTTTTTCAGTGGGCGCTACCTGATCCTGCTCATGGGCATATTCTCCATGTACACTGGCTTCATCTACAACGATTGCTTCTCCAAATCATTCAACATCTTTGGCTCTTCCTGGCACATCATCCCCATGTTTAAAAATAACACTTGGAAGTAAGTAGCTAAATGTGGGAAGCGAGTGAAAACACATTGAATGAATCACAGAAGTTTTGAAGGGAAGACACAGGGTCTGCGTGTGTGAGGGAGGGAGGAACTCCCCACTGTGGCTGCAGTCATGAATGAATCAGAGCTTTTGTCCTTTTGTCCAACACATACAGATGAACTCACCATTGAAATGGAAATGCAAAATCCCAGGCAACATGCCTGATTCCTCAGGCACTGACATGCATATAAAATCTGCAGGTGTCCAGGACTGATGCATAGAGAATTACCATTGTGATGGAGATGATCATTGTGTAGGACCCATTTACACACACAATCACATGTGTGTGCACACAGGCCCAGGATAACAGCTCACAGAAAGGCTGGAGCTGGTGACAGATGCCATGAAGTAGTCCTCAGCACATCTCACATAAATACACCCTGGGCTTACATGGTAAGATTAAGCTTCAAAGGTCTTTTCCCTTTTCTCTTGTAGCAAGGATGTGCTTCTGGACAATACGGTGCTGCAGTTGGATCCAGCAGTCCCAGGAGTCTACTCTGGAAATCCATATCCATTTGGAATAGATCCGGTAATTCACTTCAATTGCTCTAAGATCATTTGTATTGCAGCCCTATTTCTTAAGTACTGGGCAAATCGCTGTCTCCCTGACCTCTGTCTTGAAGCTGTGCTTTTCACTTCTCCTTCTTTATCACATAGTCATTGTGATGCTTTTCTTTGGCAGTCAAGGATATATATTGCTGACAGTTTTGCAAAGGCAGCAGCAAAATGGAAAATCATGAAAGAATTTCAATTTGTTGGAGAGTGGCCTTGTGCTGTAGTTTCTGCTCTGTCACCAGCCTTCTGCTCTGTTTCCATACTCGCTTCAGAGCTAACTCACAAGTTTGGAGGCAGAGTCCCAATCCCTGTACAGCCTATTTATTATGTGAAGTATAAGCCAGTATTAGTTAACATACTCATATCTTCTTTTCTGTGCCCTATTTATGTTTTCTTGCTGAAATGTAGTTGTTAGCATCAAGCTTTGGGCTTTCAATCTTCCTCTCACCCAATTAACCTCTGCCCTGTTGGATGGGCTCTGATTTCATCTGGCTTGCAGAGGGATTTACCTTGTACTAAGTCTTTCACAAACCCAGCTCTAAATCTATGCCCAGGGCATAGGCAGTCCAGTCCAGCTGATTTTTCTGCACAGCAACCAAACACATCCCCATGTTATCCCCTTCTCCAAGGCTAGGGGCTCTGGCTGGGAGGGAGGAATTTCTAAGCAGAGAAGAAGTGGACTGGAAAGCACCACTTCTTACACCGTGCAGGCAGTGGAAATGATCCCTGTTACCTGCTCAGGATTTTGCAAGTCCTGGCAAGAGGACTGAGGAATATTTGGGAAAAGAGTGAGTCACCCCAAGCTGAGGATGCTAGGAGGTCTCTTCTATAGCCATAGGGAAGGCAAAGCACGTCAGGGAGAGGAACATAAGCTAATGTTTCCCTTCAGGTGTCTGCAAAGAGGTATTTACTTACCATCTTTAAGGTCAGAGGGATTTCAGGTCTAGAAGTTTTAGAGAAAGGGGGAAGGATATCCAGAGCTCCGTAATGTGATAAAGGAAGGATTGAGGAGAAGCATGTGGTGGCTGTCCTGAAACAGATGATAAGTTACTGCAGAGAGAATGGAAAGAGATGAAAAGGGCTGATTTTTTTTGTCCAAACCAAACATTTGAACATGCTCTGCCCTTGGTACTTCTCTGGTGAAGAAGGAATAAATTTCCTAACAGCAGAAGGGATTTTCATCAAGCTCTTTAGCATCACCTCTGCTGAAGGTGATGACCCAGGTGAAGGGCAAGGAATGACATTGAAATGACACTGAATGACACTCTATCAGTTTCTGGATACTACATAATTTCAAACCCCTCTTATTTACTCTGTTAAAGAAGGGTGTTACTTCATCCCCTTTAGATTAAAAGGTTGGCAGAGTAAGAAGCATGTAAAGGAACATCTGGATTTTTGTTGCTTGTTTTCTTCTTACTAGAACTGGAAGGAGTAAATTGATGGCACCAAAGCAACAATGTTAACAAATCTGTTACTGAGAAAACACTTGAAAAATCTTCTTTTTCTGTCTCTCTGCTCCTTTCCACAAAGATCTGGAATGTTGCAGTGAACAAGCTGACTTTCCTGAACTCCTACAAAATGAAGATGTCAGTTGTCATAGGGATTGTGCACATGATTTTTGGGGTGATACTCAGTCTCTTCAACCATATGTAAGTTTGCTTTGTTACACTCATTGCTGCAGCACACAAGTCCTCATCTCAAAAATACAGTCCTGCCTTCAGAGAAAACTTCATGTCTCAGACTGATGACTTGAATTATGCCTTTTTCTAAGTGCAAGTAGAAATAGCTTGTACACTGACTGACTTAGACCACTGTAGGTAGATTGCTGATCCAAAGGCCTGAAGGACAGCCTTTATCCAAGAGATATTCTCTCAGATAAGCACTTAGCATTTACTTTCATATATTCTTTATTCTACAGAAGTAGTGAAGTCTGGTATGTGGCACCTCCCACTACTGATAACGTCTGTTTTGAAAGACAAACTTATTTGATCTAACCCAAAGCATGATGAAATCTTGTATGATGCATGCAGGTGTTCCTGTCTATACTTCTGCATTTCACACCAAAAAAATAGGAGATGGTGAGGGAGTGAAGGGGCTGACACTGCTGTCTTGAGAGCCTCTTCAAGTGACCTTCAAGAACAGCAAGTGTTTGCAGAGGAGGATGACTGCCTCTATATAACTGATTCTATACCTGGTTTTGACCTTCCTTAGCAAATAATGATTAACTTGGTAAAATAGCCCTTATTTTTTTTAATGTCTTAATCTTTTAAGAATCTGAGATACTGATAGATCAAAGTAGAAATACATGAAGAGAATCAGTATGACAAAGCTCTTTTAAATAATGTCTTTCTTCTATAAGGACTGCAATTACTGACATCTTTCTTGGCTAGTGATGGTTCTATGTTTCATATGTTATTTTCTGAAGGCTAAATAGTGAATAATATTGCTACGCTTGGGCAGAAAATTGTATTAATACCTTTTATATTAATTACAGTTATCTTTTCTGATTCCTTCCAGCTACTTCAAGAAATACATAAACATTGTCCTTCAGTTCATTCCAGAGATGATATTTATTATATCCCTTTTTGGCTACCTGGTCTTCATGATTATTTTCAAATGGTGTCATTTCGATGTCCACTCATCCCAGAGTGCACCAAGCATTCTCATCCACTTCATCAATATGTTTCTGTTCAATTACAGTGACACTTCAAATGCTCCATTATATTTGCATCAGGTATGGATCAAGCTAGTTTTGGATTTGCAGCTGCTGTTGTAGAGAGTTGGCATAAAGATGGGAAATGGACTCAGATACCAGCCATATTGTTTTATATCAGACACTGGAAGAAGTTGCCCAAAAAGGTTGTGGATGCCCCCTCAGTCCCTGGAGGTGTTTAAGGCCAGGCTGGACAAGGCACTGAGCAGCCTGATGTAGTGGGAGATGTCCCTGCCTATAGCAGGGGGGGCATTCTGAGCAAGAGTTTAAGGTCCCTTCCAACCCAAAGCAGTCTATGCTAGTTTTGTTTTTATGGTGGCCTTGTTGGTCTTGTAGACAAGTAGGACAGAGAAGCTATCAATCAGCAATGCAGAGAAAACTTCATTCTTACTGTCCTTCTAGGAATGATGATGTAGTTTAAGATGCTTTTGAAAAAAAGAAAAAAGGGTGATGAGAGATACAAAACCAGGTATTGCAGATGGCCATGATGCTAGAGGCAAACCAAGCTTCCTTCATAATTCCTTATTTTTTTCTTCAGAAAACTTGAAAATTTCATATTTTCAGTTAAAAAAATATAAGGAGCTAGAGGATTTTCTCTCAGCTTTTTGTCAGAAAGACCCCTACTGGGGAGTTCACTTTAAAAAATAACAAAAGAAAATAAAAAATCTCCCCTAAGAGAAAACTTACATCAGAGTCATCTCTGTTTATTTGCTCAGAGTATGGATTTTTCTTTTGCTTATTTGACTCAGTCTCCTCTTCTCCAAGTTAAAGAGGCCCAGCTCCCTTGGACTTTCCCCAGAAGGGAGATGCTCCAACCCCTCCTCTGCATAAAAACCCATCCTTTTATAGAATCAGGTTTCTAACCATAAATGTAGTTGGCTGAAGAGAGCAGAGTAACTGTTTTGCTCCTCCTTGTTGTCTGTCATTTAGCAAGAAGTGCAGAGTTTCTTGGTCATATTTGCTTTGATTGCTGTGCCCTGGATGCTCCTCATCAAACCTTTCATCCTCCGAGCCCATCACCAGAAAGCACGGCGCATGGTAAGGAATCTGCCTCAGCCTCTTTGCAGTGCTCTAATCCTGCTTTTCTCTCAGCTCCCCATTTCTCTAATGATTCCAAGCTGTGCACGTGCACTGAGAGCATGTGCATGGACATTTGGCTGAGCCATCTGGATGGGAAGCAGGAGCTTTGCTCACAAAACCATACTCTATTTGTTGGGAGGGGAGTTAGGTGTACACTGAGCTCTTTCAAGTATTGTATCAAAACCCAGAAAAAAAGTACTTAAGTTCTGTGTAAAGCCAACAGAGGACAAAGACCTTCCAACCCAAACCATTCTGTGAGGCCCCATTTTATTTAGGAACTTCTCATTCCAACCACTAAAATATGGCATTAAAGTCACAACACAGGTGTGTTGCCATAGATGCATGTTCATCTTAATGTTTGTCTTCCCAATGAGGGTGATGAAACAATGGAAGAGGTTGCCCAGAGAGGTGGAGAAGGCCCCATCCCTGGAGACATTCAAGGCCAGACTTGCCAAGGCTCTCAGCAACATCATGGAGCACAGGATCTCCCTGCTTGCTGCAGGGCATTAAAGTCACAACACAGGTGTGTTGCCATAGATGCATGTTCATCTTAATGTTTGTCTTCCCAATGAGGGTGATGAAACAATGGAAGAGGTTGCCCAGAGAGGTGGAGAAGGCCCCATCCCTGGAGACATTCAAGGCCAGACTTGCCAAGGCTCTCAGCAACATCACCGAGCACAGGATCTCCCTGCTCGCTGCAGGAGGGTTGGACTAGATGGCCTTTGAAGGTCCCTTCCAGCCCTATGATTCTATGACTCAGTTCAGGGTCAGTAACCACCAGTAACAACCGGTTGGCTGCTCTATAGGAAGCATCTGTGATACTCCTGGCCTTGGAGAGACCAACACTACCTGGAGGAGAGGCTTGATTTAAAAGCTGTTGTCTGCTTTCAGGCAGTGCTTTTTCCCTAAGTGATTGCCTTCACATTAAGAGAGCCCTCCTCCCCACGGGCTCTGTGCTTTGCCCAGCTCTTCAGCATGGAACTGCAGCAGCTGCAATTTCCCAGTTGTTCATTTAATTCTGTTCTTTATTACACTAACAGGAGTTTACTTGTCTGTCAGGATTTACTTCTCTTTATAGCCAGAGCTAGTGCCTAGAGTATCTGTAGGGCACAGATGTTTTCATTAGAAGAAAGAGATACTGGTTGCCCAGTATGACCTCTTCCAACCCAGCTATTTCTGACCTATAGCTGAAAGCCAGATCCCTGGAAGACCTTTGCAGCTCTGCATCTGTGCTGTAATTTCTTATTTTGTCATCCTTCTAGGATTTGGATGAAATCTTGACATGGCTGACTCCAGCTCTTTGCTTTCACTCTAGCAACATCTGACAGCTTTCCCCCACCTCCTATTATGCCCCTGTGTTTCCATTCCAAATGTTCATATGGTGGCTGTCTGATCACATTCTGCATTTACCCAGATTCATGTGTTTGTACAAAGTCTGTTCTTTGTGCTGCCATTCAGGTAAAACAAAGATAAAGTGGGTGTGACAATGATTACTACTGCAAGAGGAAACAATATGTTATCACAAAAGACCATGCCCATGAAAGCTGCTGGAAGCTATAAAGAGTGACAGGACAGAAGCTGTCAGAAGCTATGAGGTCCCTATTTGGATAGACTGCATAATAGGACTGCTATAGACAAATAACATAGGGCTGTTCTCATGCTGTACTCATGTCATTTCTGGAGTGAGGTTCAGATCAGGTTGTACAGGCCTCTCAAAAAGCTCTTTAAAGAGTTATTACAGAGAGAAGCTGGGTTGTCATGAGATTTTTGTCCATTTAAAATGATGCAAGGGAACAGAACCGTGATTCAGGGCATCCCAGGAATGGTGTGACCTTCATCAAGTCACCCAATCCTTCCAGGTTCCATTTGATTTGCACCCTTCTAATTGAGATAATCAGCTTTAATGTGCCTCAGTTTTCTCATTTGCCAAAAATGATGAATTTTCTCATAGTGGTGGCTCTAAAGTATTGTGAGACTGGTAACCAGCTCCAAATTAGTTGGAACCACTGGCAAATGCCCTAGGGTGGAAAATGCTTGAACATTATTAGCCATTTGGCAGAAGTACTCAGTTTCTGTGATCCATGATGACTGCTCATTGTTGGAATTGTCCTCAAGTCCATGATATAGTTCTTCATCCATCAGGTGATTGCTGATGAAGTTTTGTACCACAGTCTGCTTCCATCTGTAGCATGACAGAAAAGGCATTGCTTTTTTTTAATTTATTTTTTTTTCTGAAAGATTCAGTCTCAAGCAATCTCTGAAGGAGAAAATGAGATAGATCTCCCAGAGACCAATCACTCCAAGAAAGCTTCCCAGGGAGATCATAGTGGTGGCCATGGAGGACATGAGGATGATGAAGAAGAGGTAAGAAAATGTGGGCAGAAACAGAGAGAACAGTAGAAGATACAAAGTCAAACAGAAGGCTTTTACAGAGTTTCCAGCCCTTGTTTTAAACAAGATACCAAGACACACTTCAAACTGTTACAACAGTTTCAAACTGTTGCAAGAGTTACAAAGAAAGCCAACAGTTGCCAACCCTTGTTTTTACAAGGTACCAAGACACACTGTTGCAATTGTTTCAAACTGTTACAACATTTATCTGTTGCAACAGTTTCAAACTGTTACAAGAGTTGCAAACAGCTACAACAGTTTCAAACCGTTACAAGAGTTGCAAACAGTTCCAACAGTTACAAACTGTTACAGCAGTTTGTGTTTCCAAACAGAATATGCTTTGAAATTTAACAAGATGAGTTCCTCTAAATTTTTGCTTTAGTTTTTGCCTTGTGAGGAAGGCAAGCACACTTGCAAACCTCAGACTTTTACATACCTCAGGCTTTCATTTCCCCAAGCTGGGTGTTTCACTTCCACATTGCACCTAGAGAAAGTCCAGCCTTCCCCAAGAGTCAGTGAGTTTGCTTCCCTTTAAATTGCAAGAGAGCATTGAGAAGTTGTAAGCCTGCAGTGCAAATAAGAAGAAAAGTCTTCTTCTGGCAGATATTGCCAAGGGCTTCTGCAGTAACAAAGTGGGGAAAGTGTTTGTAGTGGTTGGGAGTACTGGTAATATTGACTGTGGATATGGTTGACTGTTCTCAGTCACAGGGAATCTTCACAGTCTTAGAAGTTACGCTTGTTGAGTGGTGTCTCTCTCAAAGCCTGTATGCCAACAGGCAGATAGTCTGAAAAGCACTATTTTGTATAAGAATTTCTGTCTTTGCAAGAAATCCCAAAGATTAATAGCAATTGTGTTGCCATCTTATTCCAGATTTGAAATTGGAAGACTGGATTGTGAGCAGTTGCTTTTTACTGGAAATATATTTCACTGGGGAGAGTAAAGGGAAAGATCATAGAGAAATGATACTTTCCAAAGCAGCCTTTTTTTATCTGGAAACTATGTGTGCATTGCTCAGGATGAACCAAGGAAAAGGGAGAAGTATGAAGACCCAAACAGAGCATTACTCTTTTAACCTCAGTTCTTCCTGATAAAACATGTTTGGTTTTATGTGGTTTCAGTTCAATTTTGGAGACACCTTTGTCCACCAAGCTATCCACACCATTGAATACTGCCTTGGCTGCATCTCCAATACAGCATCCTACCTGCGTCTCTGGGCACTGAGCTTGGCCCATGCACGTGAGTCATTGACAACCTCTTCACTACCTCACCAGCAATTCCATGCCAATCACTACTTCTCCCATTGCTGAATTATTGTTGCAAATTTCTCTGTGAAATCATAGGACTTCCTGTGCCTGTTTGTGTCTTTGAATGCTTTCCTTCAGGTCAGATAGAATCATAGAATCATAGAATAGTTTGGATTGGAAGGGACCTTAAAGATCATCGAGTTCCAACCCCCCTGCCATAGGCAGGGACACCTCCCACTAGACCAGGCTGCCCAGTGCCCTGTCCAGCCTAGTCTTGAACACCTCCAGAGAGGGGGCATCCACAACCTCCCTGGGCAACCTGTTCCAGTATTTCACCACCCTCACTGTAAAGAATTTCTTCCTTATGTCAAGTCTAAATCTATCCCCCTCTAATTTATATCCATTGTTTCTAGTCCTCCCATCTGATATTATGTTAAAAATTCCTTCCCCTGCCTTTCTGTAGGACCCCCTCAGGTACTGAGAAGTTACTCTGAGGTCCCCTCTGAGCCTTCTCTTCTCCAGGCTGAACAACCCCAACTCCTTCAGCCTGTCCTCATAGGGCAGTTGCTCCAACCCTTTGATCATCTTCATGGCCCTTCTCTGGACCCTCTCCAACAGCTCAATGTCCTTCCTGTGTTGAGGGCTCCAGAACTGGACACAATACTCCAGGTGGGGTCTCACCAGTGCCAAGTAGAGGGGTAAAATCACCTCTCTTGACCTGCTGGTCATCAGATGATCTAAGTGTTATATGTTGTCCACCCCTGGTGGCTTCTGACTGTTTCCTGGCTATGCTGCTCTGTAACCAACCCTCTGGACTAGTCCTCATGGTGTGTGTTGTGGTGGGAGGTGCAATCCTAAAGGGCAGTCCAGTCCACAGAGGTAAAGGCAGTATGAAACCCCTAGATTTTATTTTTCAAGAGGCATTGGCTATAGCTTTAGGCTACGTGGATGAATGACAAAATTAATTCAGGGAAGTTATTTTGATTTGATTCAGCAAACTAGAGAGAAAAGTTTGGGTTCAAGAACTCCTGGCATTTGTCATTTTCACTGGGATTTCCCCCCAGCAACATTTGGCCTAACCTTGCATTCCATGAGAAACATACAGTATTTCAATGCCTTTTGTCTTGATTTAAGATAAAAACAAATGTTCAAATACTAGGAGTTGCCTCAGGCTGGGACTTCAGATTTTTCAGCCACTCTAATTTTTCTGAAATGTTTCTTTATTAGTATTGTTGTACTGCCTCTGGCTAGAAGTTGTGGCTGCCTAAAGGGTTGCAAACACAAAAAAAATGGAAAAAAAAAAAGAAAGCTACACAGTGGATAGACAGGAGTGAGCTGTACATCCTGGCACAGAAATGAGCTTAGTAGGAGTTAAGAGGAAGGTAATATACATTAGCTTCACATGGAGGACAAGTATCAAAATAAAATAAAATAAAATAAACCAACTGAAAGGCTTAGCTAACAATAATCCTATGTGTTATGTCAGAATTCTGCCTGAAAAACCATCATATTCCTCTGCAGGCTTGCAAATTGATAGAGACAGGTATTTTTTTTTCCTGCAGGCAGCAGTTTGAATGGATTCCTTGCATCTCCTGCCACCTAAATTAACATTCAATCTTAACATGGCTCAAGGATCAGCAAATGGCAAAATGGAGAGCTGAATTGGTGGCTGGAGCATCTGGAGCTAAGCTAAATTCTTGCTTTATCATTCTCACAGGAGGAAAATGGTTCACTCCTGAATCTATACTGTGTGACTGGGGTAATTAAGTTTGGCCCTGTATTATTGAGTGGAGAGGACACATCAGAATGTCGATATAAACCTGTGCAGGAAAAGAAGTCATTAACAGCATGCAAGCAAAATCCTGCCTGCTTGGATAGGACCAACCTCTTGTCTTTTTTTTACCCCACCACTGTTTTTTTACAGCACCCTAAGAGAAGTGGTTTGGAAGAACAATTGGGAATTATATGCCTCCTGTGGATCTTAGCTAGCACCAGTCAGTAGAGCTTGAAACCTAATCTACACATGTATTGACTGTGTCAATCATGTTCATTGGGATTTAGCAGCAGGCAGTCCTAGAAGGCTCCACATCCTGCCTATCAGCCATGTTAAAGAAATGCAAATTAAACAGATAACTATATCCTCTCAGGGTAAGAGCAGTCCTGGTAGTATAACTTGCAAGGACTCATGATGAAAAGCCAAACCAAAAGAGCACCATCCACATCTAAGAAAGCAGAGCAATGGGAAACAATGTGCACCCACTTTCCTTCCCCAGTGGAGAGGCTTGGTGGCCATGCATGATTGCTGTCACACACATTCTAGTGCCACGTACACTTTATCCTAGTCCAACTCATTTGTCTGGGAAAAATGGATGAGCTGCCAGATTGCACTCTGTGCCTGTCCACACCACTTTTTCAATACTATTTTCACATTGTTTCCTTTTCCAGAGCTGTCAGAGGTCCTTTGGACCATGGTGATGCACAACGGGTTCAGCAGCAGTGGCTGGGCAGGTCTCATCATCATCTTCATCATCTTTGCAGCATTTGCAGTGCTGACAGTAGCCATCCTGCTTGTCATGGAGGGGCTCTCAGCCTTTCTGCATGCCCTGCGTCTACACTGGTAGGTACTCTGGGCTTTCAGAGCTTTTCCTGGAGCAGTATTTGGGAGAGATCAGGCTGTGGAAACAGGTGCCCACCCTAGCTGATGTTAGACATGGTGTGCTAGTACCTATGTACTGGGACATCAATCCCACTGGGCAATGGAGACTCCTCCCTTTAAAGGGACGTCAGAGCTCCCTTCTCCATCTCTGAGCTGCTTCCTGGAGCCACCTTCCTATCTTCTTTATCTTGTGGTAGTCGTGGGCACATGTGGGGATCACACCCTGCAGTTCTGCTCTATACCTGAGCAATCAACATAAGGACATTGAGCTGTTGGAGCAGGTCCAGAGGAGGCCACCAAGATGATCAAAGGGTTGGAGCAACTGCCTTATGAAGACAGGCTGAAGGAGTTGGAGTTGTTCAGCTTGGTGAAGAGAAGGCTCAGGGGGGGACCTCAGAGTAGCTTCTCAATACCTGAAGAGGGCCTACAGAAAGGCAGG
This sequence comes from Turnix velox, assembly GCA_013400935.1. NCBI lineage: Eukaryota > Metazoa > Chordata > Aves > Charadriiformes > Turnicidae > Turnix > Turnix velox. The sequence goes on from VZTY01015783.1 coordinate 17,213, forward strand.
GGTAGGACTTTTTAATAGGATATGTGATGGAAAAAGTAGGAATAATGGATATAAATTGAAAGAGGGGAGATTCAGGCAAGATATAAGAAAGAAAT